>NJEV01000511.1:0-17592 GCA_002591385.1 Cordyceps sp. RAO-2017
GGCCTCAGCCCCGTCCCCTACGCCGAGCCGACCTGGCTGGCGCCCGGCGACGCCTTCCGGAGCCCGCCCTACTACGGCGACTCGCACCGCCGCCTGCAGCGCGCCGCCCGCGACTTCGTCGACCGCCACCTGCGGCCCGAGGCCCAAGAGTCCGAGCCGGCCGGCCGCTACATCAGCCAGGACCTCGTCGACCGCATGAGCCGGCTCGGCATCCTGCACATGCGCATGGGGCCCGGCCCACACCTGCACGGCGTCGAGCTGCTGGGCGGCGCCGTCGACGGCCGTGACTTCGACTACTTCCACGAGCTCGCCCTCAACCAGGAGATGGCCCGCATCACGGCCCGCGGCTTCCAGGACGGCACCATGGCCGGCATGGCCATCGGCCTCTCCGCCGTCCTCAACTTCGCCCGCGACGAGGCCTGGAAGCGCGCCGTCGCCGACCGCGTCCTGTCCGGCCGCAAGAAGATCTGCCTCGCCGTCACCGAGGCCTTCGCCGGCTCCGACGTTGCCGGCCTGCGCACCACGGCCGACAAGACGCCCGACGGCAAACACTACGTGAGCAGTCGATCCAACGCGTCGGCGGGAACAAGTCGTGCTGACACGAGCCCTCCCAGATCGTCAACGGCACCAAGAAGTGGATCACCAACGGCATGTGGTGCGACTACTTCGTCACCGCCGTCCGCACCGGCAACGCCCTCAGCGTCCTGCTGATCGAGAGGGGCGACGGCGTCGAGACCAAGGCCATCAAGACGTCCTACTCCGCCGCCGCCGGCACCGCCTTCGTCACCTTCGACGACGTCAAGGTGCCGGCCGAGAACCTGCTGGGCGAGGAGAACAAGGGCATGCGCGTCATCCTGAGCAACTTCAACCACGAACGCTGGATGATGGTTGGTGCGTCCACGTCGCCCGTCAAGCTCCCAGCAGCACCCGGTCAACGCGATGCTGATGCCAGAAACCCAATAGGAGCCACTCTCGCCAACTGCAGGCTTGTCGTCGAGGAGTCCCTCAAGTGGGCGAACCAGCGTATCGTCTTCGGCAAGCCTCTCATCGAACAACCCGTCATCCGGCAAAAGTAAGAAACCTCTTGCTGTCCTCTCTTTTCACTGGGCCCCCGTCGCCCGTTGGATGCTGTCGAGCGCAGGAACTTACCAGCCCTCTCGTCGCAGACTCGCCAAGATGATTGCCCTCGTCGAAGCCAACCAGTCGTGGCTCGAGTCCATCACCTACCAGATGTGCCATATGCCCTACCACCAGCAGGCCAAGCACCTCGCCGGCCCCATCGGCCTCCTCAAGATGAGCTCCACGCGCGCCGCCCACGAGATTGCCGACGAGGCCGTGCAGATCTGGGGCGGCCGTGCTCTGACCCAGACGGGCATGGGCAAGCACATCGAGATGTTCAACCGAACCTACAAGTTCGATGCCATCCTTGGTGGTGCCGAGGAGGTGCTGGCCGACCTCGGTGTGCGCCAGGCTATGCGGAACTTCCCCAAAGCCATGCTGTGAGGGACATCTCGCCATGCGTCCCCGACCTGCTATTGTATCGTGGGCTGGCCGCTTTGCGCTGGCGTCTTGTCGGCCGGAAGGCTCTGCTTCGGCACCCCTTCGGTGCCGGCGCATCATCCGTAGCAAATCTGTCATCCCACGCAAGCACGTCACGCCGTGGGCCGGTCGGTCCTCAACAGCATCAACAATTCTCATCTCGCCCTGGCTACCAAACTGTGCAGATCCGTTTGCTCCGGGGAAGGCCGGATAGGGGGAGGACGCCGGCTGGGGACGTGGAAAGCCCGCTCTGCATCCCATCGTGCTTGACATTCATCGCCATCTCCAGTCCCCCGTGCCGAGGTTAGAAATGCCAACGCTTCGTCGACAACGACAGCTGCAGAGCAAATCCAATCCCGAGATGTTCCAGATCCCCCGCCATGACAAAGTCCCGGTGCATCTGATTCCCAAGGTCCACGCAACGCGAGTTGCGAGCCAGCCACTGTATGGTTGCATCCATCGTACACGAAAAAAAAAGGAGGAAAAAGATGGGAAAAACTTTTGGTCACCCTCTAGAGAGTTGGCTTCTCGGAGAGGGGCAGGTTCGGGAGCAAAACGGTTTCGTCGTGGGTATCATGAAGCTCCCACGCCAACTTCCTTCCCGGCGGATCAGGGGAAGAAACAAAACAGCGCCAGACCCTCTCAGTTGGGGCACTGGGCCTGGACATGGCCGGCCTGCTGGCACTTGTAGCAAATCTTCTCGCCGCCACCGGCCGACTCCTTGGGGCAGTCGCGCGAGTAATGGCCGGACTCGCCGCAGTTGTAGCACTTCATGCCGTTGACACACTCGCCTACAAGGCCACGTGTTAGCACTGCCGCCCGGGAGGAGGAAAGACCGGCCGTGGCTTACGGGACATGTGGCCGTAGCCACCGCACGAGTAGCAAGTCTTGCCCGCGCCGCCGCCGCCGCCGAAGGCACCGCCGCCGTAGGAGCCGCCGAAGGAGGATTTGGTGCAGTTACGTGCGATGTGTCCCATCTCGCCACACTGTCCTCTGGTCAGTAAGGATGGCCAAGTCGCGTCAAAGGGAACGGCTGTTCCAGTTCTTGCCTTGTAGCACTCGGTAGACTGTCCACCACCGACGCCCGGACCGCCACTCAGAGTGCAGTCACGAGAGATGTGGCCGGTCTGGCCGCATTTGTAGCAGGACTTGTTCTCCTTCAAGGGCTCGGGGCAGTCTCGGCCTGTAGACGCCGGTCAGCGAGCGGCTCGGAATTCGCCCGGGACGAGAGCGGCAAGACGTACTCATATGGCCCTCGCCTACAACAGAAGTCAGCTGAGGAAGACGACGTCGGCAGCAAGCGCAGGTCAACTCACCACCGCAGTTGTAGCTTGATCCGGGTTTTAGCTGAGGCTCATTCACCCAAGCCGAGCCAGGCAGAACTTACCACTTGGCGGGCCCCTTGGTCGGGCAGTCACGGGCCTACGAGAATAGTGAGATGGGCGACATCGCCATGGCCGAGCGAGCTTCTTCGACGTACCTGATGGCCGGTGGAACCGCCTGTGTGGGATCGATCCCTGTCAGTCACTGCCAATAGCAAAGGTTGACTCGTTGCAGAGGTACAGAAGAGGGTGTCATCGCATCAGGGCGGGAAGGGAAAGGCACGACTCACAAGAGTAGCACGCGCCGCGCGTGTAATCCATTTTGCGCCGCTTCGAAGTTGTGGAGGGAGCGCTGTTGCTCGAGATCAGCAGGTGACGAGCGCCGTGAGCAGGTCGGCGCGGCGGTGAATGCCAGGAGGGAGGACGGCCGTTGCCCGTTCCTGTCGGACCGAGCAGCTGTTTTGGAAGGGCGGCGGGTTGGTGCAGAGGCGGAACTTACTTCTCTTGGAGAGCAGAAGACGACTGACTGAGCGATCGCTGTGCGGAGTCAGGATAGGGCTTCGGTTGGCAAAGCGCAAGAGGCGAGAAAGGAAAGAATTTTTTTCTGGCCCAGGGCGATAACGGTGTTTGGGTTTTCAGCACGCGCTGGTACAAACGGTGCCTAGGACTGAGGTAAGGTAATCTAAGCGGGGCAGGCGGGAAAGGCGAGGGAAAGAAAAATTCCCACAGCGGGAGAGAAATTTGCGGATGTGGTTCTTTTCCTCCCAATGCACGTGCGGATACTCGAGTGTACAGGCCATGCAGAGCGAGGCAGGGACAACTCACATGGTGAGGTGCAGACCAACAGCCAATCGACGATGCCGGGCAGCGCTTGTTGAGGTGCAAGAGTCTGCAGTCGTGAACGTGGGCGTGGGCGCAGGCGTAGGCGGAGGCGAGTGCAGGACGGGTGGTGAAAGAAGGTGAAGGAAGCGAAGAGGATGGAGGCGATCGATTTTTTTCCCTGGGAGGGGGGGGAGAGTCTCACAGCGGTGGCGGAAAGAGGAGGGCGGCGGCAGCAGCGTCGGGTCGCCCAGGGCCAGGCACAGGCAGCTGAGAGGTGCCTTGGGTGGTAGGACCGCGGCACCTTTGTACGCAGTACTTCTGTAGCGGCGCCACCGCGCTGTGTGCTGCGAGTATCGTATACTGTGGATCGACAGCGCAGAGCCGGGCGGACGGGGGGCGCAGCGCAGCAGGTGACAGCCCGAGCCCAGTGCTAATCGGCGGCCGCAGCGTGCGCCTCCAGCCCTGCCTACAGGGGCCCTACGGCTTGCTGGCCGGGCCTGCGGCGGCGGGCGGTGGGCGGCACGGCACAGTGCGCACAGTACGACGCGCGCAGCCGCACGCAGGTCGCCGGCACGAAAATGCTTGCCTCCCAGCCATCGCCGATGCCCTCTACCAGCAACGACTGCGCCAGAAGCGACAACAGCACGGCGCTGCAGAGCACGTACAAACATACCTAGGTACCGTACGGCGCGGCGGAGCACAGCACAAGCACAGACAGGATCGCATCGCGCCAGGGTGAGCCCCCCGAGAAGCAACACAACGGCCCGGGCGCGGCGAATTCTTCAACCCTCTGCGCCTCTGCTTCACGTAGGGAGGTACCTACGAGTCCTACGACTGCAGCCGGTGGGCAAGTCCTGACGCGCCGGGCACGCCGTGCAACGTGCGACGTGGCACTGCAGCTTGGCTGGTCTGGACTCTGGACGCGGTCACGTGCGTGCGCCCCTCGCCCGGCTCGCCTCGTCGGCCGACACGCGACGTTGCGCGCACCAGATCGACTTCTGACGTCGAAGCATCGAGGGCCATGGCGGCGGGAGAGCCGTCGGCGAGAGCGGGCCGCCAGGCTCTGTATGCCGCTGTCGACCGGGTATGCGACGAAATAGACCGCGAGCTCGCTGCTGGTGCGTCCCGTCCCCGGCCGGCTTCCATCCCGTGCTTCACGCGTGGCTAATGCTGATAGTGGTACCTCGCAGAAAAGGAAAAGAACAAGCGTCTGCTCCAACAGCTTCATCAATCGTCCGATGATGGCCAAGCCGATCCCCCGCCAATCAATCGACAGCCGGCCCGCGAGTGCACGAAACCTGGTTTCAAGGCGCCGCAACCGACGGCATCGTCCGGCGTCTCACGACCGCAGGCGAATTCGGCCTCGACGCCCCCAAACTCCTCGAATCTTCCATGCTCGACGACGTCGTCAGGGACATTGGACATGGCCGCCCTGAAAGCGAAGCACGTCGATCTCCAACGCAGATTCAATGCCCTCGCAGCCAATTTCAAGACCGCAAAGGAGGCCATTCGGAAGAGGTCCGGCGAACGCGACATGCTGAAGCGTCGCACATCGTACCTCGAAAACGCCATCGCCTGTGCCGAGGCGAAGCACGGCATCACCATCCTCGGCGAGCGAGGCCCGTCGCCGCCAGCTGCGGCTCCCGCTCTCTCCGGCTCCTTCCTCAGGCAGAACGTCGACGACGTCGTGGGCGTACGGCCTGCAGCCTGCCACGAGGCAAAAGAGCGAAACGGTCCGAGCCCGTCGACGGCATCGACACAGGAGGAAACGGACGAGGGGCCCGAAGAGCAGTTGCCAAAACTGTCCCGGGACGATCCCGCCGACTCCAGTCTTGTCAAGCAAGAGCCATCGTCGGACACGCCCTTGGTTGTGTCGGAACGGACGCTCAAGAAGAGGAAGCGTGGCGATTCCATCCCCAACGAGGCCAACTCGAGGTTAAAGTCAGAGCCCAGTGGCCAGTCCAGCCCTTTGCTCTCGCTGATCCGCCACGTCCCCAACACGCAAGAAAGCAGCCTGGACCTCGGAGACATAGAACAGAGAATGACAACTCCACGTAAGCGGACCGTTGTGGGCATATTCGAGCCGGGAAACGTGAGTGTGGCATCCCCGGACATGCAAACGCCCGTAGTCCATCGCGCGGTACTCTGCGGGGCCAGCGAGCAATCGTCGGAAGCAGTGGGCGACTCCGTCCTGGCGCCGCTCAGTGTCAACGTGCGAAAGTCCGGCATCGGCGAGGACAAAGCCAAGGTACGCCCTCCGAGAAGGGGCCTCGGTTTCGCCATCTCCGTTCTCGCCGAGGATGGAGATGCCTACGGAGCCAACGCATCCACGTTCAAGAGGTCGGGTGCGAGATCCATGGATAACGTGGCAAAGGGAAGGCTCGGCAGGCTTTTAAACAATACGGCGCCCGCGACAGCAGACCCCGTCATCCCTCGTCCGGCCAGGAGAAACGAAGCGAGAGACGGGCTGCTGATTCCGGAGCGTCGCGAGCTTCCTTTCGAGAGGGGAGGAGCCCAACCGGAGAGGGGCTCTCCTGACAGGGGCCAGCAAAGGCCGCGGCCCGGCACGCCGCCCAAGGAGGCCAACGCCGCGGGTGAGGCGTGCGCCCGCGGGAGGAGGGGAGGCCCCGCGTCGGCGCTGCGCGGCAGGCCGCTGTCGGAGCTGCAGCTCGACGACTTCAAGATCAACCCGGTCGCCAACGACGGCCACGACTTCGCCTTCGCGGAAGTCGTCCGGGACAAGGGCGAGCGGGCCTGCCTGCCCGGCTGCACCGACCCGCACTGCTGCGGGAAGCAGTTCAAGGGCCTGGCCGCGGCGGAGCGCCCGGACGCGCCCCTGACGCCGGCCCAGCGGCTGGAGGAGCAGCGGCTGCTGGAGTGGTACCTGGGCGACGACGCCTACCGGCTCGCCGGCATGGGCCGCGACGAGCGGGCCGAGCTTTGGGTCGAGGCCCGCGCCCAGGAGCTGGCCAACAAGTACGGCCGCCACCGGCACCGCTTCTCGCGCATGCAGTCGCCCCCGGGCTTCTGGAACGCCGACTTCCCCAGCACGCAGGAGCTCAGGGCCGACCGCGAGGAGGCGGCCCGCCGGGAGAGGAAGGCCGTGGCGGAGCGGTATCGCGAGGCCTCGCGCGCCGGCGGCAGATGGATCTTCAGAGACGAGTGACGGAAAAGGGGGAGGGGGGGCCAAGCCGCGCGCTCGAAAGCATGTACGGAATACCAAGGCGGGAAACGGGAGGGCGGGAGTCAAGGAAGCGAAGCGTTTTTGACCCGGACCCGGGCCTCCACGGCTATGCATATGTTAGTTCTTGTTGCGCATCCGTAGTGAATGAGAGCCGCCCAGTTCGCTCACTCTCCCAGGACACACGGCGCGGGGGAAACGGGCGGTCTCGAATGGCCAGTCCCATGAGGATATGTTCGTCGATTCAGAGGGCCTCTCGGGGTGTAGGAGAGGCTCGTGATGCCGCACGAGGGGGGGCCAAGACCCGTCGAGTTTGTGCGGGCGAATTCTATGCCAACATGAAACGCGCCCTTCGGCCAAGCCCATCGCCAGAAACCGTCTACGTCGCTTCCTCTGCACGGCCAGTCGCGCGCGCTCTATGGCGAGACGGACAAAGAGAAGAAGGGGGAAAGGGGCAGATGGTGCTACTGTGCTTCCCGGACGGGCAGCTCTTTGTCGCTGGGCTTGCCGGGGTAGCGAGACCCCTTGTCCTTGACCTTCTTCTCCTTCTTGGGCGGGGGCGGGTACGCCTTGAGCGTGATGTCCTGCCACTCCTTCGAGCCTTGGAAGGCGGCGTGGATCGGGGCCAGGAGGTCGTTCAGGGCCTTGGCCACGGCCGGCTTCAGCAATTGGGGCGTCAGCTGTTCGGAGGGGCAAGGGTCAGCAATCCTGCGGCGACGACGGTCGGGACGGAACGGGACGGGACGCACCACGTCGCCCTGGTAGTCTCGGTGCATCTCGGCGATGTCGGCGTAGACCAAGGGCGGCAGTCCGTCTCGCTCCCGATCGACCGTAAACTCCCTCTTGCCGCGCAATGCGGCGGCAGGCAGCAGGACGAACTCGACAAAGGCCAGAACGCCGTTCTCCTCCACGACCTTGGGCGCGGCGACCGCCTTCTTGATCTTCTTGGTGACGACCTCGGGCGGGTCGAGCAGATCGATTTTGCTGTCTGGTGTGCCGGGCTCAGCACGACAAACTCCCGTTCGCTTCCTTCCGCGCAGGTGAATCGATGACGGCGCCAGGAGGACGGCCGGCGCCACGTACCTTGATCGCTGGAGCTCATCTTGCCGCCTTGCAGTCCGGGGACCATGGGGTTGAGGATGTGAGCGCGCTGCGGTCTGTCAGCTGAGGGAGACCATCGTCCATCTTGGGGGGGGAGGGGGGAATCCAAAGCGAAAGCCCGCACCTCCCTATAGCCCAGCTTGGGCAGCCATTCCTTGGCGGCGATAAAGAGCTTGCGCTGGTCAAGTCCTTCATACATCGGATCAGCCGTCCTGACGTGCGGAGGGACGGGTGGGAGGGCAGCCGGCGGTCACCTCCGAACTGGGCGTCGACGTCGAGGTACTGCTCGTCCAGGACCTGGAGGATGGGATAGAGAAGGCCGCTGAGGGGGGCGTTGCTTGTTTGCTTGACCACCTCGGCGCCGGCACGCTTGGCGTCGTGCTCCGATATCAAGGACGCGAGCTTGTACACGTCCATTATGTAGTCGGCGCTCTTCTGGTACTCGCTTCCCAGCACGAACCGCAGCTTCTCGGTCGGTACGCCGACGGCCTCGAGGATGGACTGGACCACGAGTCGATAGTACTGGGCTCGGTGCTCGACGAGCTCGAGCGGGGCCTTGAGGTTGTCCAGGAAGCCGTGGATGTCTGCGAGCAGCACGGTGACGTCGCAGCCCGCGGCCAGCAGCTGGGCGATCTTGATGGCCGGGACGAAGTAGCCGCAGTGAGGGCGACCGGTCGTGGCAGTTCCTAGCCAACACGCGACAGATTAAACTCGTGAATCGGCTCTTCTTGCACAAACCCCCTCCCTCCCTCCTCGGCGCGGGGGCGGGCGCAGTGCATCAAGCCCAGGCGCCGTACAGCTCTCGAGCGTTGTGAGTGACTCACCCCAGTAGACCTTGGGGTTGCGGCCCTCCTCGAGGATCTTTTCGATGATCTCGGGATTCAGAATCTCGGCCAGGTTCTCGCGGATGAGGACAAGCCTCTCAGACGCCGTCATGCCGGCCATTGTGGCTCGAGTCGGCGGACGTGCTTTCGGGATCGGTTCGTCGATTGAGCGGCGCCGTTGGGCTGCCAATCGCCAGTATCGTGGGAGGGGAAAAGAAAGGGCCTGTTGCCAGCCAGTGTTTTGTGAACGAACAGGTGAGTCACCTTGAACCTGGCTGGCCTGGGCATATCACGAATCTTGGCCTGGTGGAGGGGCTCAGCTTCTTTTTTCCTTTCTTTTTTTTACCCGTTCTTTGGAGGGGCTCGGAAAGGTACATGGTGCAGGTACCGAAGTATCTGATTCCGTCTCCGCACCGGGGAAAAGCTTATGTAAGTCGAAGCTCATACGTAATTAAACATGGCAGAGAGATGGGGCACACGGTGGCAATAAAACGTGCACGTGGAGATGGACGCATTCGCGCGATAGTAGGAAGATTCGCACTTGAGTTTCGGAGTCGCCTGCACACTCTGCATGCGCCGCCGCACGACGCGGATGAGAATAGAAGTCTGGATGCGGTGAGCGGGACAGTAACTGAAGAAACGGCAGAATTCAGTGTCTTCCGGGCCGTGAGGAACGAAGCATCTCATTCTGCCTGCCATCCGTTAGGTAATTTTCTAAGACGGCTGCCCTTCTTTGTCGCACAGTGTCTGCGTCACACGAGTACCCTGGTACCGTTGCTGCCTCAGTCCACCGCTAGCCGGTCGCGGAAGAGAGAAACAGCTCCGGGGGGCGTCACTGCCTGTCCGGGTAAGCAGGTAACGTAAGAAATTTTATTGTGTGTCCTCCTCCAACAGCGCTCCCCTGCCGGCGTGCCGACCAAGCCTCTCTCCACCCTCCTCCCATCTCTCCTCTCCCTCCCGCTCCCTCGTCGATCCTCTCGACCTCCGTCCGACCGCCTGCACGTGCTTCCGGCCCCCGGACGCCGCCTCCATCGCCTGGCGGAGGAGCGAGCGCAGCTGCGCCCACGTGCTCTGGTCAGAGCCGGCCAGCGACGACGGCCGAAGCGAGCGGGTGACAAGGCACGACGACGACAGCCTCGCTCCGCTGCTCGCCACGGCTCCCTCGCCGCCCTCGCCGCTATCCGTCCGAGCCCCGGTCGCGAGTTAGATGCGCCAGTCGCACTGCTGGGCGGCACCCGTGACCCTGCACCACCCCAAGCCGGCAGGTAGAGTACGGCCATCTGCCGGCTGGGCAGCCCGCGCACCCCCCAGGGCCGACGAGGCGAAGCGGCACCCGGCCGCGCCCCCGGAGTCGACATGAGCGGCGGCCCCGGCGGAGGCCCTCGGCGGAGGCACCCTCAGTACATGCCGCAATATCATCCCCAGCAGCAGCACATGGGGCCGATGTACCCGGGCTACATGCCCTACGCGCCCCAGGCATACTACGGCATGCCGCCTCAGTTCCAGAACGGCGCCGTGCCCTCCCCGGGATACATGGCCTACCAGGGCTACGCCAGGTCGCCCCCGTCCATGCACCAGTACGTCCCCATGGTCGGCGTCAGCGTGCCCCCGACCTATCCTCGGCCGCCTCAGCATTCGCCCATCTTGTCTACGTCATATCAGCCTCCGCCCGCCCCGGCTCCCATGCCGCCCCAGACGCCTTCCTCGTCCCATTCCTCCCAGATGCCCCCTCCGCCGACTCCGCCGACGCCCCAGACTATCGAGCACGTTCATGTGCATACATCGGCTCCCTCTGCTGCTGCTGCTGCTGCTCCGCCTCCGCCGCCTTCCGTCGCTCATCAGTCCGAGGAGCCGCTGGTCGAGCAGCCCGAGCCTTTCAGGCCACCGGTGAGTCTACCTGACGCGAGCGCCCACGCCGTGCCCTCACTTAAACGCTTGCCTCCATCAGCTTCCTTGGTTTTCCTGCCCCGACTCTAGCTTTCCCACAAAAGCGCCACGGTCGAGGCGTCGGAGGAAGCCGTTAACGACCGAGGGCGTGGCGGTGTCTCTCCCGCTCGAGCAGCACGCCTCGCTTCCGGAAAACGGTAGCGGCGTGGCCGGCGCAGATTCCCCGTCACGCGTCTCCGGCCTGGACTCACTACCGAAGCAGCCTTCTCACCGTGACACGTCTCAAATCAAGCCCACCCGGGCCGCACCACAGTCCGACTTGTCACCGCGCTCCGAAGCCAAGGTGGCGAGCACTGAGGTAGCCGTCCCAGTTGACGAGAGACCGGCCGCCCCGGCGCTGCCCGTGCTTCCCGCGCTGCCCCGGCCGATGTCCAAAGCTCTCGGCACGGACAACAAGGCAGACGACGTGAAAAAACTGAACGGGGGTAACGACTCCACGACAGACGCTGGCTCTGTGTCTACCGCTCCTGCTGAGACATCCAACACGGAACCGACTGTTGCCAACGCCAACGCTGACGCCAACACCGCCCCGGTTGCCAGTCCTCCCGTCAGGGCAGCCCCTGCCAGCTGGGCGGACCTCTTTTCGAAACCCTCCGTCAAGGAGCCTCTCAACACGGCAGAGCAGAACGGGGCTGCCACCATCAATGGCTCGACGACATCTGGCGCTGCCGCCCCTGCTCCCGCCCCGTCCTTTTCGAAGAACAATGCCAACTCCCTCGCCGAAGCTATTCGATCGTATCGGGTAGGGGGCAGCGAGAAGGTGTCGTTTCTGGAGCCACGAGGCCTGATTAACACGGGAAACATGTGCTACATGAATTCAGTACGCTTGCCGACGTGACCTGGAGCACGTCAAGCCATCTCGACTGACTCATATTCTTTACCCTCATAGGTCCTTCAGGTTCTCATGTTCTGCGCCCCGTTTCACGACTTCTTGGATCGAGTCGGTCAAAGGGCCGTTCATAGCTTCAAGAGCGAAACTCCGCTGGTCGATGCCATGTGGGTTTAACGCAGCTGACCGCATCAAGCGACCCGGACGCGGCTGACGGCAGAGTAGGGTCATGTTCATGCATGAGTACAAGGTGCTTGCGTCGGCGCCGTCTGCCGAACTACTGCGCCGCAAATTGAAAAACGAGGACCTCGAAAAATACGGCGAGCCGTTCACCCCTGAATTCGTCTATGAAGCGATAAGGCAGCTTGCACGTTTCGCGAGCATGAGAGTACGTTGGCTGCCCGAGAGCAATGGTGGTGGCACAAGATGGACGTGCTAACGGCCCCTCCTCCACTGTGTAGCGTGGCCATCAGCAAGACGCCGAGGAGTTCCTGGGGTTCCTTCTTCAGTCGCTCGATGACGAGTGCACGCACGTCATGGGCAACTTGCAGACGAGCGACTCGGAGACGGCATCAGTGGACCTGGCGGCCAGCCAGAACTCAGCAGCTGATCCGTTGGGTGACTGGCTCGAGGTCGGCCGCAAACAACGGGCGGCAGTTACGCGCGCTTCGGGGTCCAACTCGTCGACTCCCATCAATAAAATCTTTGGTGGCCTGCTCCGATCCGAGTTCCGCGTCCCGGGCCTCAAGGACTCCATCACCACCGAACCCTACCAACCCCTCCAGCTGGACATCGGGTCTCCAGACGTTCGCAACGTCATCGACGCTCTACGGGGATTGACCCGGCCGGAGCGCCTTCAGGGGGACTTCAACTCCCCCCGCGGCAAGGACGTCACCGCCACGAAGCAGGTGTTCATCGAGTCGCTTCCTCCGGTACTTATCCTCCACCTGAAGCGCTTCCAGTTCGACGCAGAGGGCCACGGCACCATCAAGGTCTGGAAAAATATCGGCTATCCCCTGGAGCTGGAGATTCCGCGTGAGGCCTTGTCGAGGCAGAAACGCCAGACGATGGGCGACGGCGCGATGCCCAAGTACAGACTCATCAGTGTGGTATACCACCACGGCAAGAACGCCAGCGGCGGACACTACACCGTCGATGTGCGCCGACAGGATGGACGGGAATGGATCCGGATGGACGACACGGTTCTCCGTCGCGTGCGGAGCGAAGAGGTGGCCGAGGGCGGGTCCGAGGAAGAGGCCAAGGACCGCAAGGACAACGGCAGTGGTGGGAGCGCGTCGACGAACCGGTTCGGCGCCATCAATGACGATGACACGGGCGACGAGGAGGGCTGGAAGCAGGTCACAGCTTCTGCCAGCGGCGGCAAGCGGTGGAGCAGCGTCGTCAACGGCGGCAGCAACGGAGGCGCAAAAGAGAAGCAACAGCAGGTCAAGGAGAACCTCAAGGACAACAAGGTTGCCTACCTGCTGTTTTACCAGCGCGTCTGAGAGACAAGGGCGCCTTGGGCCGAAATCTGCTTTCTCGACAAGAAAAACGAAGAAAATTCGGGTCAGGCACAATTGCGGGGCCGGAGCGGGTGACTGAGTGGGAGAGGGAGCGACAGAGCCGAAGCCATACGGACCCGGCGGATCTAGCAGCAGCAGAAGACATGTCGGAAAATGGGGGCGTGGAACAAAATGAAGGGGCCGTGAGCAGTGAGACGATTGAGGTAGATACCCCGCGTTTCTTGTCTAGGCGTTTCCGGGGCCCTCGGCATGAGCTGTCTGTACGAGGTGGGAGGGAGATGATGGAGTGGGCGAGGCACGGGGGAAGGGGGGCGATGGGGAGTTGGCCTCGCCCATGTCGACAAACTCTGAGCCTCTTGTCTCTCCTCCCGAGGCCTCCTGACGGCGGCAGTGGCGCGAAATCTGAGCTGTACCATAGTTCGATTTTGTACGGTTAGAATGACGCGAAGGTTGCCCGCAGCAGCAGGGCATGCCGCGCCTGGGGTACGGGGGGCTCGGGGAGAGGCACAAATTTGTAGAACGGAAGCACGTCTATACGAACTACATGGTAAGAGTACAAACAAGAGTTGGTCGTCGGATTCCCCCGACTTGTCTGGGCGCATGCAGCCCCCCCCTTCTGGCGCGCTCGGTCTGCCATCCGGCGCGGTTCCGGCTCGGCGGCGCAGATGGCCGAGGCCGGCTAGTGCTTCCTGATGACGCGCATCGAGTCCAGGGCGTCCTTCTCGGCGAGCTCGGCCTCGACCTCCTCGACGAGGCGGCGCAGTTGGGGGACGTCCTGCCGCGGCCGGGTCAGCATCGGGCGGCCCACGAGACGTGAGTGTATGGATATCCGCATGGTCATGTGTGGACGCCATTTCACGATCGATTGGCCCCGCGGGGGCGAAGGGAAGGGGGACGGAAGGGGGGACGGACGTCTTCGGGCTTGGTCCACTGGTCCCGGGGCAGCAGCTTGTGCTGGGCGCTCAGCTGGGTGGAGCGGCGGATGCGGTATATGCGCTCGTACGACTCCTTGGGCGAGAGGCGGCGGAGGGCGATCTGGACGGCTTCGCGCTCCTCCTCGAGGAGGTCGTCGTACCTGGGGAGGAGCCGGTCTGCGTCAGCCTCGGGCTCTCTGCTCTCTCTCTTGCCCTCTCTCTTTCTCTTTCTCTCTCTCCGCTGCGCCCTGCTCCATCTCCCCGTCCTCCTCCTGCGATTGGGGGAGTGGCGAGCGCGCATCATGACGTGCATTCCCTTGTTCCTTTCCCTGGCGTCTTTTTTTCCCCCGGGGGGGGGGGGGGGGCGTCTTTACCTCAGGCCCAGCTTGCGGTAGCCGGCGGCGTTGGCGTACCAATCGGCCATGGGCATGACCATCTTGGTCAGCCAGGGCCGGCGCAGGATAAAGGGCGCGAGCGAGTAGGCGGACATGGCGGGCGGGCGTGGGTGCTTGTCGGTGCAGAGGAAGAGATGCCTCGCCAGGAGGTGGACGAATTGCGGCGACGTTGATTGGGGGAGGAGAGGGAAGCTTGGGCGTCACGTGCGTGGGACCGGTACGCCCGGAATGGGGAGCGACGGGTGGCGCACGTGACTTGGGTATATTGCTGGATGGCGGCCGCGAGGCAACGGCACGCACTCCTGCAGCGGTCGGAGGAGAGCATACCTATGCACTGCTTGTGCGCCCGCCATCCGTCGGGGCTCGTCTGCCGTGGCAGGAGAGCGAGAGACGGGAGAGCGAGAGACGGGTTTTGTCGCGCGTGCCTGGATTCGCTGCTTCTATACGGGCCTCCTGCGTATTACTTTGTCTATACGAGCTGGTTGTCAACAGGTAGGTAGGTAGTCGAGCTGGCCATTCTGCAGGGGGCGCAACCGGCTCGTGGCACCGCGGCTGGCCTGACAGACAATACGGTTTGCCGTATTGAGGTTAACAGGGAGGCGTTCCAACGGTTGTTTCCTGCACGTGTGTTTGTCGTCTCGAGCATTCATGGAGACAAGGGAGCAGCCGTGCCTGGGTTCGTGAGGCCAACGGAAGCCAGCCAGCAGCAGGTGAGCAAGCTGTTTCATGCGCGCAGAGCTCCCGAGGTACCTTGGTAGTGCTTTGGTGCGGTGAGGTGCGCGCAGCACGGCGGGCTACGGCCTCCGTACCGAGTACTCTTTGGCCTGCCTGAGACTGCACGCTAGCAGTGAGTCAAATACCTGGCGGTCCAGGTATCGGGTACGGGGCGGGCGGCTATCTTATCGCGGTTGGCGAGGCTGCGGAGGGGCCCGGGTGGCTCCATTTCTCGGCCCAGCGCGGCCTGGAATTGCCGCTGCTCGTCATTGGAACCTTGTTCCCCCTCCCCTCCTCGTCCAACTTGCTGGTCCGCTTCCCAACGAACCTCCGTCGCTCCTCGAACCGACGACGCTCCTCGAACCGACGACGACGACGACCTCGCGCCGCTGTGCCGCTCCGCCCGCTTCGCCTGCTCTGTTGCCACGGGCCAATGGCCGGCGGTGTTCGCTAGGCGTGGGAGCGTTGCGTTCCCCGCAGTGTCCGCCCACATCATCCTCTGACCGGCATCGGACGCTGGGGCGGCGCCTTGCAACGGACACGAACAGATTCGAAAAAAAAAATTAAAGATAGAAAATCTGAACTCGGCGGCTGTCCGCACGGGACGGCAGCTCCGCATCGCCAGCGCCCCTTTTTTCCGAGGCGCCTCGCTCCCGGCCGACGGGCAAGGCCGGGTCGGTCGACGACGACGCGGCCCGTCCCTGCCCCCCCCCCGGCTGACGCCGGACCTCCGCCGACGGCGCCAGAAGCCCCCCCCCCCCAAGGCTGACGAATGCTCGCCTCCGTCGTCTCCTCTCATCCCCCTTCCCCCTTTCGATCCCGAGATAGCCACCGGAGGCTACCCCGCGCCTGCTGCTTCCGATCTCCCCGCCCACGCTTGACCCGGTCGCCGGCCGAGGCGTGCCGAGGAGGTGATGTCTCACGACGAATCCTCTCAGCCAAGCCGGGTCTCGTCGCCTCCCGACCGCAGCAGCAACAACGACAACGACCATGACGAGGATGCGTCGGCCCAGCTCGCCCTCGACGCCTCGGCTCCCATGCACCCGCCCGCCTCGTCGCCGACCTGGGTGCAGAGATGGGCGGCCGGCGCGTCCGAGTCGCAGTTCAACGCGCTGGCGGGAGCCCTCGGCGGCTTCACCTCGGGCATCGTCACATGCCCGCTCGACGTCATCAAGACCAAGCTGCAGGTCCAGGGCACCTACAGGCTAGTCGACAATGGCCGCCACGTCGGCCACCCGAGGCTGTACAACGGGCTCGTCGGCACGGCCAAGGTCATCTGGCGCCAGGAGGGCATCCGCGGCATGTACCGCGGCCTCGGCCCCATCGTCCTGGGGTACCTGCCGACCTGGGCCGTGTGGTTTACCGTCTACAACAAGAGCAAGGGCTGGCTCTTTCAGCACTCCGGTACGTCTTCCCTCCCCCCCTCCTGGACCCTTTCTTTCCCACCTTGGCTCGCAAAGACGGCAGCAGCTCACGGCAAGGTGGCGCGGCAGACAACAGGCACCTCGTCAGCTTCTGGTCGTCCATCATCGCGGGCGCAAGCAGCACCATTGTGACGAACCCGATATGGGTCATCAAGACCAGGCTCATGTCGCAGAGCCACCTGCCCGAGGCGGAGCACCACTTCGCGTCCATGTTCCCCAAGCCGGGCAACACGCCGACGGCGAGGCCGACGCTGCAGGCGCCGTGGCACTACCGGTCGACGCTGGACGCGGCGAGGAAGATGTACACGTCGGAGGGCCTGGCGTCGTTCTACTCGGGCCTGACGCCGGCGCTGCTGGGCCTGACGCACGTGGCCGTCCAGTTCCCGACGTACGAGTTCCTCAAGACGAGCCTGACCGGGCAGGGCATGGGGGCGGCGCCGGTCGAGGGCGAGGAGGCGCACTGGATGGGCATCCTGTCGGCCTCGATCCTGTCCAAGATCCTGGCGAGCAGCGCGACGTACCCGCACGAGGTGATCCGGACCCGGCTGCAGACGCAGCGGCGGCCGGTGGCGGGCGAGCACTTCTTGCAGGGCCTGGGCATCTCGACGCCGGCCTCGGGCGGGGGCGCGGGCCGGCCCAAGTACCAGGGCATCGTGACGACGTTCCGGACCATCCTGCGCGAGGAGGGCTGGCGGGCCTTTTACGCCGGCCTGGGCACCAACATGATGCGGGCGGTGCCGGCGGCGACGGTCACCATGCTCACCTACGAATACGTCATGAGGCAGCTCAACAGGAGCAAGGCCGAGGGGCGGCTGATGCTGGCCGGCGACGCCCAGCCACGGCAGCCGTGACGACGACGACGACGACGACGACGATGACGACGACGACGACGGGCCGTCAGCGTAGGCTGCGGAAGGGGGATGGCCGCGATCAAAGGGGGGAAGCGGGGGACGGGTGGAGGAGCAGGACGAGGAGCAGAAAGGGTAGAGAGCGCTGTCGTTGATTTCTTCCTCAACAGACACACACACACACACACACACACACACACACGTTGACC
>NJEV01000512.1:0-17573 GCA_002591385.1 Cordyceps sp. RAO-2017
GCCTCGACCTACTACGCCGATATCATCGACGTGCCCGACGGCCTGCAGCCGCCCCAGGGCTGGGCACCCGACCCGTGACGGCGGGACGTGGGCTCCGGCGGGAGAAGAAGAGGAGGAAGAGGAGGAGGAGGAGGAGGAGGAGGAGAGGGATGAGGTGAAGGAACTGTCGATGACACAGAACGGGGAAATCAAACAAGTCGCCGCCGCGGAGCCATTTTCTGTTCTCCAGTCCCGGGTCGCGAGTCGTGATGATGGATTCCTTGTCGTACTTCCTTCCGTAGCCGCTTCTCCGGTAACCTCGCGGGACCCACTGTTAGCCGCGCGGCTGGCCACGGGATCGGCCCCACCCGCCCGGCCCCCCGCCCGGCCAATCAGCGAGCGGCCTCCCGCACCGGGGCTGCGGGGGATCTCCGTGCGGGGGTCGCCCGATGACGGCATGCGCCGCTTGGCGCCGCCTCGGCGTCCCGTACCTTTCGTCGCTGCTGCTGAGCCCGACCCGCGTTACGTACGGGAATCCCATGCCGCGCCGGACCGTCGGCGCTGGCTGCCTGCCCCGTCGGTAGGTTTTCGCCTACATCATGTGAGAGCAAGCCCGCGGGCCCTTTCGGCCCCACACGCTTCGTCCGAGCGGATCAACGGCTGACTGCCCCCGCTCTTTTCCCTCTCGCCCGATCCAATGCCGGCAGAGTCTGTCGTCTTCTCGTATTGGCCAGCCGCCTTGCTGTGGCCGTCGCCTGCTCGCATTAGCTAGCGCCTGTTGTGGCATCGTCTTCTCACCTGGCCGGCCGCCTGTTGCAGCCGTCATCAAGCACTGGCCCAGCAGGCCTGTCGTGGCCGTCGGCTTGCTGTCCCGCGCCGCCACGTCGCGCCACCGCTCGCCAACGCCTCTTCGGCAATTTGTAGAGTGTTGCGCGACCCGGCGGCGACGGGATGCGCCACGCCCCCGTCGTCTCTCTCCCTTGGACGGCCGTGTCTCGTCTCCGTGCCGGACGCGGTCGCCCAACACGCGCTTTGCATGTCCGCACCGGGCTGGCTCCCGCCGCCGCCCGTTTTTCGCCTTTTCTCTCCCTCTCTCTCGCCCTGCCCATCGCGGCCGGACGTTGGTTCGTGAGCACGGCCGGACGCCCTCTCGATGATGAGATCAAACTCTTGCTCTCCAACAAGCGGGGGGGGCTCGACGCTTTCGGGCTGGCCCTCGGTCGTTGGGGGGGGCGCCTAGCGTTCCACTCGCTGCTCGACGTCACCGCAGCCGTCCGAGCCCGGATTGGCTAAAAGCCGTCGACGGCTCCCTCGTCTCCTTCTTTTCCCCCCCCCCCATCAATTTCTTTCTGATCTTTCTCGTTCCGTCTCGGCCTCTGCACTTCTTTGATCGCCGCTGCACAGATTTGCCCGGCCGCTTGTGCAGTCCTGCGCCGTGCCGGTCCTCGACTCTCCCGCCGCCGGCTCACCGTCCCTCGGGCCTCGCAAAGTGCCCGGCTTCGAAGCTGTCGCTTGTTGCCGCCTCCTGCACCTTGCCTTCTCGGCCGTACCTGCGTGCCGGAGGGGAAAAAAGAAACCAGATTCAAGGGCGGGCTCAAGGGAACAGGTTCGGGGAGAGGGACGCAGTCGAAATAGAGAGAGAAGGGGGTGGGGTGGACAAAACGCCGTTTATCCCGACTCTTCTCCCGTCCATCCGTTGCATCCGACGTACCGACGTCGAGAAAATTCGCCCGCCATCATGGTCAAGACACGATGTCCCAGCCTGAGCCGCTTCCTCTCCGACTTCACCCTCGGCTTCTCCGATGGCCTGACGGTCCCCTTTGCCCTCACCGCCGGCCTCAGCTCCCTGGGCCGCGCCGATACCGTCATCTACGCCGGCCTCGCCGAGCTCTGCGCCGGAAGCATCAGCATGGGCATCGGCGGCTACCTGTCCGCTGCCGACGAGATCCCCTCGGCCCCGGTTCGCAAGCGCAGCCTCGGCGGCGGCGGCGGCGGCGGCCTCGGCGAAGGTGACGGCGACGAGGAGGAGCTGCGAGCCATGCTCCACGACGAGTCCGCCACCAGCGGCTCCGGCTCCGGCAGCGAAAGCCCTGCCTGCGACAGCCTGGGTCACCGCGAAAAGGGGCTCCCCTCGGCGGACGAGGCTCTGGTTCGCCGTCACCTCCAGCCCCTGGATCTGCCCGCCCCTCTCGTCTCCGATGTCGTCATGGCTCTGCGCCGCAGTCCAGACGGCCTTGCCCAAGCTGCTCTCCAGCTCCAGCAGCGGCAAGACCACGAGCCTCCGCCGCCCGACCCCTCCGCCGGGCCGCTGCCCGTCTGGCCCGTCGCCTGCGGTCTCTCCATCTCGCTGGGCTACGTCGTCGGCGGCATCGTCCCGCTCTCCCCGTACTTCTTCGCTCCCACCGTCGGCCTCGGCCTCGGCTGGAGCATCGGCCTTTGCCTCGTCGCCCTCATGGCCTTTGGCTCCGTCAAGAGCTGGTTGTTGAGCGGTCGTCAAGCCACCTGGGGCCGCTGCCTGCTGCAGGGCTTTCAGATGCTCGTCTTGGGCAGTCTGGCCGCTGGTGCCGCCGTCTTGTGCGTCAACCTTGTCGGAGGAGGCGGCTCGTCGCAGTCGGCGGGATGAAGCGCAGATGCTTTGCCGCGCCGTCTGCTCGTCCCGAGCTCCGTTAATGGCCCCTCATGTTCACTCCGGACGCATCTGCACGGCCGGGTGACAAACATGTTTGCTCCTTTCCGAATCATTCCGGGAGCCGTGAGTCCCGGCATTAGCCCACCGCCTCGGCGGTCGTCCGCGCTTGGTCGCAGCCATCAGATAGAATCTCGTCCGCGAACCCCTGTTCGCGCATCGGAAGACGGTCAGAAGACAAGTTGCAGTTCGGCGCAGTGAGACACCGTAAAAGACACCGTACGTGACGGAACCAAGTCCATTATTCGCCTCACTCGTCGACTGCGTCAAGGCTCGAGAGCGTCGGAGAACAAGGTGGCCGGATACTCCAGCGCGGGGTTGCTCGGCGCAACCACACTCGTCACCCACTCACGCAAACAACAACAAATGTGGCAGCGAAAGGCACCGGCACCGTGAATCACTGCTCGGCCGGAAGGCGTCACGTCCATCACGCAATCGACCTGGAGGCGCATTCGCTGGGCCATGTCAAACGCCAACCACCCCCGCTGTGACTCTCGAAGCGTCCCTCTGCCCTCACCACTTCTGAGCCGACAGACAACCACACCCATCCGGCACTCGAGACAATCTTGGCGTCAATTCTCCAGGTATTTCGACCACGCCGATCATGTTCCGCCAGTTAACCGTTCGTGCCTCGGCAGCCATCGAGCCGATCGCGTGGGAGGCTGCTCGTTTGATAGCACGCCCTAGAACTGGGCTGCCATTGCCAGCAGTTGCGAGTTGCCGGCCGGTCAGGCGCAGACACGCATCAGAATGCGCGTCTTGCTTGAGTCACCTCAGAACAGTCAGGGGACCACGATGGGAAACGAGGGGGACCATGGACACGACCAAGCCGCCGCCGGCCTGTTCGAACGGAGGCTGAGGTGGGCACAGGGCCGGGGCCGAGATATGCTCTGCGAACTCGGCTTCTTGCACCGCCCCAAGTGGCCCGCAGTTCCCGGCGCATCATCAAAGCTCGAGTTCTTCTCTACCTCTGACGTAGGAAAGCGAACAATGCGCCACGAGGTAGATGCGAATGAATCGACGGTTGGTGCCTCCCACCGGTTCGATGATTTCCAAACTGCGGGAACCACTCGCAAACCGAGTTCTCTTGACGACGGAGCCGAGTCAGACATTTCAGAGACTATAGAGAGTGAGATATGCAGAAGGGAACAGACTTTTGTCCTGGACAAGCCCATCGACGTCGAGTACGGCAAGGTATCGACCGAAGAATGCCAGGACACGTCGAGTACGGATTCTATCGCAAGCCCCACCGCGCCTCACGTCATAGTCGAGGAGGCGCCGGGCTTCCTTCAGTGGGAAGGAGACGTGCTCGACCAGAGCGACGAGTTCTGGGATCTCCTCGTCGGTCCCGATGATGGCAGCATGGCCTTTATTTTTGGCGCCGATGCCCGCGGCGAAGAAAAGACCCATGGCGATGAAGAGGCTCGCGATGGGGAGGACCAGCACAAAAACTCAAGGAAAGGCCAAGACCAAGGCAAATGCTTCTAGCGGTCTTCACGGCTGCGACGACGCGGAGCCGGCCCGCGGCAACTCGATGGCGGCGCCTCGGAGGTGGCCCTGGTCCGGTCGATGGGTCAAGCTGCATGAAGTGTTTCTGGAAGAATTTTGGAAAGGTCGTCGCGTTCAACCCCAATCATCTCTGCGTAGAGTCACCCAGAAACGGCGGCTCGAGATGCTGGAGACCTTTGACTTCGGGACGGACGATGCTCTTTTGCGCGTAGTGGAGGCGGCCCGAGCCAGGCCCGCGGCCGTGGAGATAGAGATCCATTCTCACGAAAATAAATCATCGATAACTCCATGAATTGATTACCTTGGCAATTCTCATTGTCAGGAGAAACTGGCCAGATTTGCAGGCGCTTTAGGTCGTGAAGATGCGTCCGTCGGAGCTTGCACGTCAACGTTCCCAAGCACTTGGCCAGGCTGCCTACGTAATGCTCGGCTGTTGATTGGTTCAATGGCAACACGCAAAAACAATGTCCCGAACCCACCTTGTCCAGCTTCCCTGTCACCAAGATGCAGCAGCTCCGAGGACTCGAGGACGAATCACGAACGTCGCCTCATCCTTCGCCAGCCAGCCATTGACCCCGAGCACGAGGCTCGTCCGGGGGATATCCGTCGTCTCCTCCTGCAGCTGGCAAAGTCCAGCCTCATCTCCCCTTGCCAAAAATGGCGGCCCTCCACAGACTCGCTGGCCGGGCGGCCAAGCGCCTGTGCCTGAAGCCAGCGGCGGCGGCGACGGCGACGACACCGCATCTCGCCGCCCGTCCCTTGTCGACGACGACGCTCCGCAAGTATGCGGCCCCCGAGCCCGTCGGGACCAGACTCGTGCCCGTCGACGACGACCTCGGCAACCCGCAAGACCCCTACGGCATGTCGCGCCACCTGCCCGACGCCACCCGCAAGTCGCGCGAGAACTCGGTCGAGGACCGCAAGGTCCGGCATTACACCGTCAACTTCGGTCCCCAGCATCCCGCCGCTCACGGCGTGCTGCGTCTCATCCTCGAGCTCAACGGCGAGGAGATCATCCGCGCCGACCCCCACGTCGGCCTGCTGCACCGCGGCACCGAGAAGTTGATCGAGTACAAGACCTACCTCCAGGCCCTGCCCTACTTCGACCGCCTCGACTACGTCTCCATGATGACCAACGAACAATGCTTCTCGCTCGCCGTCGAGAAGCTGCTCAACATCGAGATCCCGGAGCGCGCCAAGTACATCCGCACCCTGTTCGGCGAAATCACCCGCATCCTGAACCATCTCATGTCCGTCTTGTCGCATGCCATGGACGTCGGTGCCTTGACTCCTTTTCTGTGGGGCTTCGAGGAGCGAGAGAAGCTCATGGTAGGTTCGCCCGAGTCGGGACTCTGGCCGTGCCTTCTCGCAGCACTGGCTGACCAACGGCCTGCAGGAGTTTTATGAGCGTGTGTCGGGCGCCCGCCTCCACGCTGCCTACGTTCGTCCCGGCGGCGTCCACCAGGATATTCCTCTCGGTCTTCTCGACGACATATATCAATGGGCGACTCAATTCGGTGACCGCATCGACGAGACGGAAGAGATGCTCACGGATAACCGCATCTGGATCGAACGGTTGAGGGGTATCGGTGTCGTCTCCGCCGCCGAGGCCCTCAACCTTTCCTTCTCCGGTGTCATGCTACGTGGCTCCGGCGTGCCCTGGGACATCCGCAAGAGCCAACCGTACGACGCCTACGACAAGGTCGAGTTCGACGTGCCGGTCGGCACCAACGGCGACTGCTACGACCGATACCTCTGCCGGATGGAGGAGTTCCGCCAGTCTCTGCGCATCATCCACCAATGCCTGAACCAGATGCCTGCCGGCCCCGTCCGCGTCGAGGACTACAAGATCTCGCCGCCCCCCCGCGCTGCCATGAAGGAGAACATGGAGGCCCTGATCCACCACTTCCTGCTCTACACGAAGGGCTACGCCGTGCCCGCTGGCGAGACGTATTCCGTCATCGAGGCGCCCAAGGGCGAGATGGGCGTCTACCTCGTCAGCGACGGCAGCGAGCGCCCCTACAGGTGCCACATCCGTGCCCCCGGCTTTGCCCACTTGGGAGGCTTCGACCACGTCTCCAAGGGTCATCTGCTGGCCGACGCCGTGGCAGTCATCGGCACCATGGATCTTGTATTTGGTAAGTTTCTTCTCAACCGGCCCGGCCACACTTCTCGACAAGGGCCTGCTTTCTCTGACGCTTTCAAACAGGCGAGGTTGATCGGTAGAGTCCACATGTCGCAAGCAATATCCAATCAAAATCCTCTTTTTGCTTTTGTTATTTGTCTGTAGTCCTAGCTGGCGTGGAGACACGACGTGAATACTCCTCACACAAATCACCCTGCTTGACGGCGCGCGCGCCCGCGCTGCGTGATGTCAAATCGCATTCGAGGTCCGGTTCTTGTTCGCTAATGTGCGTGCCCATTCAACTTCGCGATGCGCCACACACACGTGCCAGTGGTGGATCACACATCGGAGTGGCTATATTACACGAGTTTCGCTCCTGCGCCCGAGGCCTGTTCCATGAAGAAGGTCTTCAGCGGCGAAAGGGCGTTGACGGCCCTGAGGCCGACAGACCTCAGCGGAACGAGCGGGCCGCCGGCCACGGAGTAGAGCATGTGCAGCTTGTCACAGACGCTGAGGAGCACGTGGTTGGCGGCGTAGCGGTCGCTGTTGTAGCTTTCGAGCGACAGTTGCGTCCCGAGATCCTGGCCGTGTGTGACAGAGAACTCGATGGCCCGGACCAGGCTCTGCACGTCGCCCTGGCCCTGGTTGAGGCCCTGGCCGGCCAGCGGATGGATGGTGTGGGCGGCGTCACCGACGAGGGCCACGCGCTCGCCGATGTACGTGTCGGCGTGCCGGAGCCGGAGCGGGAACGAGGCGACGGAGCCCTCCTGCACGTCGACGACGGCCTGCGGGACGCTCTCGGGGTCGACAGGGGTGTGCTGCATCCTCCACGCAAACTCGTCGCCCTGACCGGCCGGCTGGGTGTGCATGTAGGCGAGATCGACGGCGCTTAGGCGGAAGGCGGCGTTGACCATGGCGACGAACTCGCTCGCGGGCAGCCTCTTGAGCACGGAGACGTTCTCGGGCGTCGTCGTCCACACCAGCGTCGCCTGCTTCCCGGGCAAGGGGAGCATGGCGACCGGGCCGGTGGGCAGGAAGCGCTGGTAGGCGGTCTTGCGATGCTCGCCTCCCCAGCCGTCCCCCTCGAGCGTCAGCGTCGCCACGACGCCGTGCCTTTCGTAGTCCCAGCCGTGGCTCTCGATGCCGGCGAACGACCGCACGGGGCTGTTTGCGCCGTCGGCGCCGACGAGCAGCCGCGCGGCCAAAGACTTGCCGCCCGCGAGGCGGACGATGGGCCACTCGCGCAGATCCATCTCCTCGCTTTCCAGCCCGAACTCAATCTTGTCCACCTTGGAGTTGTCGAAGACGTCGACACTCCCCAGCTCCTGCAGCCTCTTGAACAAGCCCGACGTGAGGTTCAGGTTCTCCGCCATGTAGGCGATAGTCTTCTCGGTGCCGGATCCCGGGGGCCAGTCGAATTCGACGCGCGCGTCGGAGATGCCGTCCCAGACCTGCATCTCGTGGTATGCCTGTACGCGCTCGCGCTGCACATGAGCCCACGCACCGATGGAATCGAGGAATTGGGCGGATGTCGGGGTCAGCGAGCTGCAGCGGTTCGAGAATTGCGTCGGCGGCATGGAGAAGGAGGCCGTCTTGGACATGTCTTGGGCTTCGACGAGGGCAACGCGCAATCGGGAGGCGACGGGGCTCGACCCTGATTGCTCATTAGGGGATTTGAACGTTCGTCATCACCCAAGACGCCACGCTTCTCGTGAAAATATTTTATTCATACTCACGGAGCGCTGTAAGAAGACTGAGCCCAGCCGGTCCGCCGCCGACGCAGACAACATCGTAGATATCCTCCGTTCGTGTAGAATAGGACCGCCGGAGCTGGTCGCGAAAGATGCGAGAACAGCTTCGGCAGATGAACCCGGGGCGAGCCAGCATGCTGCGTGTCGACGCCATTTCTAGAAGCTCCCAATCAAAGTAGAGTCAGCCGCTGAGGCCGGCGCGAGCACCAGGAGATGGAGATTCGAGAGTCGTCGCAGACCGAGGGAAAGCAGAAGCTCTGTCTCAGCCTGTCTGTTAGCCTGCTGTGGCGCATGCAAGTGAGATGTGGCGGTGCGTCTCCTCGGACCGCGGACCACTCAGGCTGGGCTTAGCTCAGCATGTTGCCTCAGACAACGGCACTATTATGTACCTACGTAGGAGTACGTTAGCCCTGCGGCGCCCGCCAAACTTTCATCAACAACCACCGACCGCCAAAAAGCAGGGCCATCGGCAGCCTCTCGCGCTCGTCGCCCCTGCGGACCGTCCGGACTTGTCCCGTCGCCATCGCCGCTGTTCGAGGTGGGTCCAGCCTCTACAGCGATCGGCTTCTCGACTGCGCTGCTTCACCGGCCTCGGACACTCCCCCTACCTGGACTCTCTGCGGCCCGCCTGCGACCGCTTGCCGTTGGTCGCCTTGTCTCACCAGTTCGCGCCAGAGAAAGTGCGTGTGGGAGGAGCCTGTCTGGCGGCCCTTCTTCGTCCCTGACATCTCCTCCGGGCGTGCGGGCCGGCCATCTCCATATACCTAGGCTTGAGGAACCAGGGGTGAGCAGCATGGTTGACGGCGACGACTACCTCCAAGAGGGCTTCGACCCCCGCAGCGTGACGGTCCCGCGCTTGCGCTCCATACTCGTCACTCACAACGTGGACTTCCCTTCCACGGCCAAGAAGCCGCAGCTGGTGGAACTCGTCACCGACCACGTCCTGTCGCAAGCGCCGAAGCTCCGAGCCGACCGGGCCAGAGCCAAGCGCTCCAGCTACGGTATCGTCAACGCTGGCAGCGCCGACGATACGAACACCTGGGACGAGCACGAGTTGCCTCCCCCAAGGTCTGCGCCAAGACGCTCCCGCTCTCCGCGGAAGAGCTCGGCGCGGAGCAGGGTGGAAGAACAAGAGGCGGAACCTTCGTCGCTCATCAGTCCTCGGAAGCGCAGTTCACGATCTGCGAGTCGGCACCTGTCTCATGTCGCAGACGACCCGGCGCCACCAGAGGCGGCCAGAACGGTGCGCCGGAGTCGGCGGACGGTGACGCCGCAAATCAAGGTCGAATCGGACGACGACAGAGACCAAACCGATGAGCTTGACCTCCCGCAACAAGAGGATAATGTTTTCACCGACGACAATCCGTTTCAGGGAGGAAGCTCACCCTCCGCGGCGAAATCTCCGTCTCATCGGCGACGAACGGGAGGCGACGACCTGCTCAAGAGTGCACGGACACCCAGCCGCCGGACGGACAAAGCCGCCGATTTGATCAGATCCAGAAAGTCACTTGAGCCTACCACGCCCCGGTTTCGCTCCGAAACGCCGGACGATGAGTCGCTTGAGCCAGGCGAAGAATTCACGCCCGATGAGCAGCTCGAGTTGGAGAGGGCTGCTAGGCAGGGAGATGTATCCATCCCGGCCCGGCAACCATCTTCCGAGCTAAGCCGTCAGACGAGCTTGAGGACTCCTCTGTTTGCTCTGTTACTGGCGTTGCTCTCGGCCTACGGGGGTTGGTATCGGCAAGAGAAGATTGCCGTCGGATACTGTGGTCTTGGAAGGCCAGCCCGTTCGGTTTTCCCGCCCGAGGTGCCCGTTCCCCAGTTTTTGGCACCTTTCATCGAGCCCCAGTGCGAGCAGTGTCCCCAGCACGCCTACTGCTATCAGGACTTTTCGGTCCGATGCGAGCCCGACTTCATCCTGGAGCCGCACCCGTTGTCGCTGGGCGGCATGGTCCCGCTTCCTCCCTCGTGCGAACCCGACGGGGAAAAGGCGAGACGCGTCCAGGCGGTGGCCGACAAGGCCGTTGAAGAACTCCGAGAGCGTCGCGCCAAGTTTGAGTGTGGCGAGGCGGTCGGCGAGAATGGGCAGCAGGTGGAGTCTCCGACAGTCACGGAAGAGGAGCTCAGGGAGAGCGTCAGCAGCAAGCGAAACAAGCGGTTGAGCAGGCAGGAGTTCGACGACCTTTGGGCAGCTGCGATTGGTGAGGTGACGGCGAGGGACGAGGTCAAAGTCGAGACCGAGTAAGTCGAAATATGCGTTTTCTTTTGCCACCCGCACCCATGAGCGCCCCGGGCCGGCTCTGCATCCCGTCACAGAACCTCATCTTTTCTGACGCACAGACTAATCAGATCCCTCACTCAATCCTTAGAGCCGCCGATTCCGGAGTACTTCCAACAGTCAAACTTACGTCGACCTCACTCGCTCGCCTTCCGCTCACCTGCGCGGTCAAGAGATCGCTCTGGCTCGGATTGGCAAGATATCGAATCCCAATTGGACTTGTAGTCCTGGTCGTGCACGCCGTCTTCTACCTGCGCGCCCAGTACCGTCGCCACCTCACGACGTCGGCGCGGGTGCCGGGGCTGGTGGATTCCGTCCTGGGCCGGCTCGCCAACCAGAAGGAGCTCGGCGAGGAGGACCTGGACGATCCTTGGCTGTTTCTGCCCAACCTGCGAGACGACGTGCTGAGATCCGTCCATTCCCTGGCCGAGCGGGAGAGGATCTGGCAAAAGGTGAAAGCAGTCGTAGAGCAGAATAGCAACGTGCGGACAAGTCAGCGGGAGGGACGGAGCGGCGAAGTCGGGCGCGCGTGGGAATGGATCGGGCCCGTCAAGGGGGAAGGTGCCAGAAGGAGGCGCAGTGGCAGAGTGTCGTGGGCCCCCGAGACCAAGACTGATGCGAAAGAGGTCACGGAGACGAAGCGATGGGAGGAAGCGAGGCCGTATTACTAGTTGACGGAAGCGGAGGTTGTTACCTTTTGGTCTGGGGCGTTTGGTTTGCGATATTAATCTCATTTGTGTCTAATTGTATACATAGATTGATGGCCATGGCTGGGCCGCACGGCAAATGGGCCGACGGACGGATCGAACTTCATGACTTGATCACAGACCAGCAATGCCCTGTCACGATGTGAAGAGCAGCGGGTGCCCGGGGGGGAGCGACATCATGGTAGCCGCAATACTGGTCACCAGTAGGGTGGCAGACACTGGACACGATGTTCGGGGGCCTTCAGAACGGATGGCTAGCGTCTGGATTGATTGGCTATTGCACAGGTGGCCTGTTGGCACACGAGGAATCGACATAGGAAACCAGTGGTGGTGAACAATCGTGTAGACTCAGTGTCGGCTCTCTATTGGGCCTTAGAGGAGACAATTCCTGTCGACATCAAGGTTAGCAATCGGCTCGTTTCCAACGCTCGGCGGCACGGGTCTCAAACTCACTCTCGATGTCGGCGACGCTCTGCTGGAGAATCTGCTGCAGAGCCTTGGGGTTTTCCAGCTCCTTCTTCACCTTGCCGATGATGGAAGCAGCCAGCTCTTTCTGCTGGCGCTGCTTGACCTGGCCCTCGTAGCGGACCCACGAGTCCAGGACAGCCCTGGCCTCGGCGGCCAGAGCGGTCCGCTGCTCGAGCTCGAAAGCCTCGGCCTCGAGCTTGGCCGTCTCCTGTGATGGATGGGTGAGCCGACGGAGGGACGGACAGGAGCCGGGCAGCTCGTACCTTGGAGACCTCGAACAGGCCCTTGGTGATGTCGACGACGCTGCCCATCTGCTTGACGTCCTCGATGCGGGTCTTGACGGCCTCGGTGTGGTCGGCGCGGGCGCTGTTGAGGATGTTCTTGATCTTGGCGTTCTGGGCCTCGGCCCACTCCTTGTAGGCCGGGCCGCCGTACTTGATCAGGCCGGTCCAGACGGAGAGCAGGCAGAAGGCGATGACCGTCTCCTCGTTCATGACGTAGTACTCGTTGCTGATGGCGTAGATGCTGAGGCCGGCGGCGCTGCTGAGGATGGCCGTCTTGGACAGCAGGCTGTTGCCGGGGAGCGCGTCGACGATGCTCTGCGCCTTCTTCTTCGGCTCCTCCGCCGGCACGTTGCTGGTATGGCGGGCGGCGGCGGCGGCCGACAGCGCCGGCAGCGCTCGGCGGGCCAGGGTCGGGCGGAGAAGGGGAGCGCCTGCTCGGAGCGTCAGTCAGTCGGCCCCGCGACCATTGGCGTCCGCAATCGGCCTCGGGCCCGGCGGCAAGACGTACTGACAGCGCTTCGCGCCATGCGGGAAGCCATTGCGAGACGGAGGGGGGACGAAGGCTCGGGGCTGCGGTGTCGCGGGCTGTTCCTTGCTCTGGAGCTCTGGTCGAGGTGTGAGGTTTTGAGGCGCTAACTCGGCAACAAGTCTTGATCACGTGGCAGACGCAAACTTCCCGGAGACGTCCCGCGTTTGGAGCCGCCGAGCCGTTAGCCGAAGTTCCGCCGCTGCCTAGAACTCGCCGCCCCTCCTATCTAACCCTTCTTTGCCATGTAGTGAATATCGGGAAATATCGACATTTTCTCAGCCAGTCCACGCTCCCAACCGCGCCGACGCCAACTAGCGTCCTGCTGCGAATAACCGTCTCTTATCTGTCTACATCTTTCTTTTTTCGTTTCTTTTCTTTCTTTGCCTTCGCGATTGTGACCATCGACTCGGGGTGCCCGGAGCCAAGTAGAGAAATTGGTCGTCGGTGAATCTCACTCATCTTCACCATGCCCACGGCTCGATCCGGCGATGGCTCCAAGCGCAAGCGAGCCTCGGCGGAGCAGAAGCCGGTCAAACGACGACGATCATCTGGAAGCGATGAGGCTGAGGCGGAACCCAATGCCAAGATCCTCCTCATGGAGCAGGGCATCCTGGAATCCAAAAAGAACTACAACGACATCGGCGTCCTGCTGAGCACGGCCAAGGATCAAGGCGAAGAGGCCATGCTGGCCACCGTGGCGCTCTGCCGCATCTTTCTTCGGCTCTTGGCCCAAGGGTCGCTGACGCCCAAGAGATCTCAGTCGGAAAAGGACGGCGTGGTGGTCGGCTGGCTGAGAGATCGGCTGTCTCAATACAAAGAGCTGCTGCTGCTGCTGCTGGAGGACGAGAACCTGGCCGTAACGGCATTGACTCTCTGTATGAGGATCCTCAAGGCCGAAGGCGAGCACCTGTACGACAATGGAGAGTACTCTTTCCCCACGGCCTTTATCCAGGATATTGTCAGGACCATCTTCCTTTCCGACTCGGAGGATGTGCGGCGGGCGTACGTGGAAGAGTTTGCGGAACAGTTCGACGACGTACGATACTTCACCTTCAAATCAGTCAGGTGCGCCTCCTCCGCCCGTGATTTCCCGCTTACCGTCGGCTGATTGTTTCCCAGGCCCGCCATAGAGAGCTGCGCGTCGCAAACAGGGGGCGCTGGCGTGCTGTTCGATCGGGTGCTGTCGGTCATGTCGTCACTGGACGGCGTGCCCGAGTCGGCCAACGAGCTTGAAGATTTCTATGTCCCGGCCCCCCAAAAGAAATCGCATGCCCTCCGCTCGGTGACGCAGCAGAAGAAACAGGGCCAGGAGGCGTGGCTGGCGCTGATGGGCATGGTCGAAACCAAGGATCAGCGAAAGCGCATCTTGAACGTCATCTCGACCGTCGCTGCCCCGTGGTTCACGAAGCCAGAGTTGCTGGCCGACTTTCTGACAGGCTGCTACGACGCCGGCGGCTCCCTGTCGTTGTTGGCCCTGTCGGGCGTCTTTTACCTCATTCAGGAGCGGAATCTGGACTATCCGTCCTTCTACCCGAAGCTGTACTCGCTGCTCGACCGCGACATACTTCACTCCAAACACCGATCGCGCTTCTTCCGTCTGCTGGACACATTCCTGGCTTCGACCCATCTGCCGGCTGCACTGGTTGCCAGCTTCATCAAGCGGCTTGCCCGGCTCGCTCTGAACGCCCCACCCAGCGCCATAGCCTTCGTCACGCCGTGGATCTACAACCTCATCAAACGCCACCCTACCTGTGCCTTCATGATCCACCGGGTGCCGCGAGACGCGGAAGAGAAGAAACGCATACAAGACGAGGGGTTCGAGGATCCTTTTGTTCCGGGAGAGGCAGATCCGATGGAGACGGGTGCTATCGAGAGCTCCCTGTGGGAGCTCGTCCAACTGCAGTCGCACTACCACCCCAACGTTGCCACGATCTGCAAGATCATATCCGAGCAGTTCACCAAGCAGTCGTACAACATGGAAGATTTCTTGGACCACTCCTACGCAAGTGTATGTACCAACCCCGCTGCTGTCGAGACTTGCCCCCCCATGGCGGATGCTGACGCTCGACCAGCTTCTGGAGGCGGAGTTGGCCAAGGACATCAAGAAGGCACCCGTAGTGGAATTCCACATTCCGAAGAAGGTGTTTCTCCCGCACGAGGCCTCGAGCGGGATGGCCGACAGCCTGCTGGTGAGGCTCATCGACTTTGGGGATGACGAGACCAGTACCTGATGGGGCTCCTCCCTTGGCCGAGCTCCACACAAGTACGCGCATGGAGAGGGTACAGACTGAGCACAGGTCGCACTGGGCCAGCTAGACTTGGCATGGGGGAATGGTGGCGCGGAGGGCCAAATGCCATTGGGAAGCCAGTTTTCGTTCAGCAAGCCGCCACGCCATGTCTGCAGGGCCGGCGGCAGGGAGCAGCCGGACTGCAGCAGCTTCAGGGGCCGACTCATGGCCTCGAAGCGCTCTGGCGGGAGGCATGCCCAGCGGCCGGCGCGGAGTTTGCTCTTGGGAGGTCCGGAGTGACGTCATTTTCCCGGCCATATCCGTTCGGATGGAGCGCGTCTTCGGGGTCGCCCGCAACCACCGTGTCTCCACCGAGGAAAGACGGCCGACGAAGACATGGAGAGTCCAGGAGGCGGAAATGGCGGGCGAGACATGGAATCTTGGGAGTTTCGGGGAGGCCAGGGTGCGTACGCTGGCCAAGATGGGTCGTGTGCATGTCGTGCGTACGGATATGGATATGCTTGCCGGCCGGTGACACCCTCCCTCTATGGGGTACCAAGGCAGACGAAAACCACGACGGCTTCCGGCCCGATGGCCTGGGTCGGTAGACGCGCCAAGAGGCCCGGCGGCATCGCGGGAGGGGAAAGGAGATGGCATAGACGGCACATGGTAGATACATGGACATTATCCGATATGCATGCAGGATCCGAGGTGGATATGGCGAATGCTACCAGCAGCAGCAGCCCGCCACCGTTGTCTGTCGACGACTGAACGATGGTTGCCAAACGCTGGACCTCGCTTGGGTTGTCCCGGGCTGGCTGCAAGCCTCGGTAAGCCTCTGTAAGCCTCTGTAAGCCGCCTCGATAAGCCTCGTAGGCCGTAAGCGCGCAGGCCGCGAGGCTGCCCGTATCCGGCACCGCCTGTACGGCCTGTAGCACGTAGCCTGCAGCTGGGAGGTAGCCCGTCGCTCGTCGGCCACAGGTCCGCTGTACTTTTCCGTACCTAGGCGATGAGCCCGAGGTAGCTAGCGAGCCAGTCGCACAGTGTCCGCTCTCGCTCCGGCCAAGCTGGGGCTCCAGGCTGGGGCTCCAGGCTGGGGCTCCAGGCCGGGCGCTTGGCGCGAACAGCCATGGCCGTTCTGTCGCACAGCCCCGGCCTCGTCGTACTCGGACAACGGGTACGTTGAATGGGGCCCCTTGGGCTGGACGCCTTTCTTTTTCGCTGCCTCTGCCTCTCCTGCGTCTGGCGGGCGGCTCGCGAAAAAAGAAAGGAAAAGAAAAAAGGTAAAGGCCATGGCGCTACGGAGGTGCGATGACGTTGGGGCGCCAGCGCAGGCGCAAGGGGGGAAAAACTAAAATCCTCGACCATGACCTACGCGATAACTAGAGGCTCAGACAGCCGGCCCTGCTGCACCAAACATGTACACTGTCCGCAGCCTTCGTGTACGGCCGGCCTCTCTGCCGCTTCCACCAATCCTCCTCCTTCATCCGCTCCGGCGAGCAGCGTGGCCATGCCTGGCAATCCCCTAAACCCCGCATCCCAGCGGCCGGCCGCTGGCTCGTCCAACACGCCGGCCGCCCAGGCCCCGTCCGCTGCCCCAGCCGCCGCCACCGACCAGAAGCCGCGGGCCCAGACGAGGAAGCGAAAGGGCCATCGCGGCGGCAAGAAGAAGCGCTCCAGGCGCAAGAGCTTCGCCGCCCTGACCGAGGACAGTCATGACGACATGCACGAGCCCTCCGCCGACGCCTTCTACCACATGCCCTCGGGCCACCTCAGCAGCACCAGCATCGACAGCGAGGCTCTGCTCGACCACAGGTGAGACCCAACGCCCCCTTGCCCCTTGGCCTCTCTCGCCGAACCCCCGCCCTGCCTCCTTTTCCTGCCACGACGCGCCGTCCGTGTCGCCGCCTCCCTCGAGCCCGCCCTCTGACCTGCCCGACCGGAGCAGAGAGCAGAGGCCGATGCGGATTCGGAGGCCCTCCAACACGGCCGCCTCGAGCTCCTTCCACAACATCTACTCGACCGCCGGCGCCAGCAGCCGGCTCCGATCGATGCAGACGCCCAACAGCGGCGACGAGGCCGTCCCCCCGAACCCCTGGGACGAGACGGCTCCCCTGCTCTCCGACTCGGCCCGCTTCCGCCACTCTCCGGTCGAGTATCCGAACTACGGTGCCGGCGACCTCAAGCCCGCCGGCCGCAGCCGCAGCCGCCGAGCTTCGAGCAGGTCGTCGAGGACCAGGCTCACGACCGCCCTGGGCCCCAAGGAGGCCTACGACGTCAACCACCCACCCTCGGTCCCCGGCTCTCCCACCTTCGGCGCCACGGACCACCCGGCCATGACCTTTGGCGACGTCATGATTCGCGACGAGATCTCGCTGCGGAGCGGCAGCCCTCACCGCCGCCCCGTCGTCGACGACCAGGCCGCCCTCTCCGTCGCCGATGGTCCGATCCGCGATCTCCGCCCCGACCACAACCGACGGCTCAAGGTCTCGGCCGCCGGCGACGTCTGCTTCCCCGTCCCGGGAATGTCCGAGCTCGGCGAAGAGGACGCCCACTCGCGGGACCGCGACCTGCACGAGTGGCGGACTCGTCGCCGCCGCGGCCAATGGCCCGACCTGTCGACGCTCGACGAGTGGAGGCGCTTCGAGAAGGAAGACCACGGCGAGGGGGGCCGAGTCAAGAAGATCACCGAGCCCCAGCTCATCAACGGGCGGCTTCGTCCTGTGCGGAAAGGCTGGTTCCAGACCGACGACGACGCGCCCTACAGGTTCACCTATTTTAACGAAGAGTTCCAGAGCACCATCCACAGCCTGACCATCTCCGAGCTCGTCCAGCCGGGCAGCGACTTTCGAGAGCTGTTCATCCCCGACCCGCGCATCCTCTCCGACGACGAGAGCGACGGCGACGGCGACACCATCTCCGTCGCCGCCAGGCCCTCTGCCCCGGGCTGCGGAGACGGCGGCTCGAGGACGCCCACCCGCCAGTCGTCGGTCGCCGAGTCACGCCGCGACGGCCTGGCCTCCCCGTCG
>NJEV01000513.1:0-17554 GCA_002591385.1 Cordyceps sp. RAO-2017
TGCGGCTCTGGCACGCAGCCAATCGCGCCCGTCGCCCGCCGACGACGGCCGGCAAGGGCGCCGAGGCCGAGCTGGCGGGAGGCGACCGTGGCCAGCGCCATATAAGAGACGTGCCTCGCTTCAGCCTGGGGAACGGCGTTACGAGAGGAGCAAGGAGAGAAAAGCACAGGCTCAGACGCTGAGCCCTTCACTGCCGAGTCCCATCCGTCCACCTCTTCTTCGTCTCTCACCGGCTTCCTCTTCTTCTTCTTCTTATTCTTCTTCTTCATTCACCGGCTCCCTCTCTGCTACTTTAACCGACTCTCTTCTCTCTCTCTCGCTCTCTCGCCTCACCCGAGCCCTCTCTCACCCTCTTCTCCTCGACGACGCCACACACACACACACACACACACCACACAGCAAAGATGACTGCCTACCCCGTCTACCGCGAGGAGCAGCAGGCTCCCGAGCAGCAGCCGCCGGCCTACACGCCGTCTCCGAACCTCAGCCCTCGCTCGACCTTCAACAACCCCCCCAACAACGGGGCCGACGCCGCCAACACCTCCGCCGACGCCGCCCCGGCCCCCGCCGCCAAGCAGCCCAGCAACTTCAACAAGAAGTTCCACTCCATCACCAGCATGGCCGGCTGGCCGCTGAACAAGGCCGCCAACGTCATCGGCGCCGAGGGCTGGTGGCCGACCAGCATGGAGAAGGAGTGCGGCAAGGCGGCCCGCATCCTCCACTCCTTCACCAGTGCGTCGTCTCCTCCCGCTCTCCTTTCCAACCTCTCTCTCTCTCTCTCTCTCCCTCTTCCTCGCGGGTGGCGGTGCTAATGATAAAGACTCCAAAGGACTCGACGCGCCCGAGCCGCCTAAAAAGGACGGGCCCATGCACCCGACCGGCATCACCAAAAAGTCCATGGTCAAGATCCCCGAGTCGGTGCTGCAGAACTGCGCCGGCCTGGCCATCTTCAACGTGATCCGCGCCGGCGCCGTGCACGCGTCGCTGGCGGCCGGCTCCGGCGTCGTCGTCGCCCGCCGGCCCGACGGCTCCTGGTCGCCGCCGTCGTCGTTCGTCGTCTCGACCGTCGGCGCCGGCTTCGCCTTCGGCCTCGACGTCTACGACTGCGTCTGCGTCCTCAACACGCCGGCCCAGGTCAACGCCTTCGCCAGCCCGCGCGTCTCGCTCGGCGGCGACGCCTCCATCGCCGTCGGGCCCGTCGGCACCGGCGGCAGCGTCGACGCCGCCGTCTCCAAGACGGCCCGGCCCATGTGGAGCTACATGAAGAGCCGCGGCCTGTGGGCCGGCGTCCAGATCGACGGCACCATCATCGTCAGCCGCGCCGACGCCAACGCCGTCTTCTACAACGAGCGCGGCATCACCGCCAAGCGCATCCTGCGCGGCGACGTCGCCTGGCCCGCCCCCGCCCGGCCCCTCTTCGAGGTCCTGCGCGCCATCGAGGGCCGCCCGGACTTCGACCGCTCCCTCGTCCACGAGGTCGGCCGCATGGCCACCCCCGGCGACACCGTCCGCTCCGACGACCGCCGCGATCCCTCCCGCGTCGGCCTCCACGACCGCGACCACGACGACGACGAGACCGTCCTCGACGAGAAGGAGAGGCTTGCCAGGGCCGGCTACTAAGTCCGCCCCACGGCCCCCCCTTCCACCACCACCACCAGGTCCGCCGCCACGGGCGCGGGCGACCAGCGACAAAAAGACGAAGGCTACGTTTGGTAATCATGGCGTTTTTGCGTTTCCTCCTGCTGCCTTCATCAGCTTCCTCTGTTCTTTTCTTTTCTTTTCTCGTCTCTTCTCCTTGTATCGCGAGCCTTGCTTTCATTTCTCTCTCCCGACTCCCCTTTGTTTCCTATTCTCCGTCATCTTCCTCGCCTCTCTTCACCGGTATCGTCAAGGGCATTGGAGTGACGGGCGGCTCACACGAGCCTAGAACTGTACATGTATATAGCACGGCGACTCCGGAGACGTGTAGGGCGCTTCTGAGTCGCGCCTCGGGTCCGCCATGGGCGGATCGTAGTACTCGAGGACCGCAATACCTGAACCAAGATTTCAAGCATGGTCTTTCTCGTCCGTGACGCTCCATGACGTGGCGGCGCTCTCGGGCCCGGACTGCCGACGGATGCCGTGGTGGCTGCTCTCCCATGCAGACTTTGCCTGCACGTGTCATCGCCGACGTCAGCACGTAAGATTGGGGCCGGAGTGGACTCCGGAGACGGACTCTCTACTCCTAGAGGGGGCCAGGGGCCGCTGCGACTTCGAGACTGCTCCGGCTGGTTTTGATCTCGGAAGCGGATTCGACGGAAAGAGAGAGCGCTCGCCGAAGAAAAGAGAGAGACGGAGCTCGGGCGCGCGAGGCTTCCAAGCTGGGCCTGGACGGTGAAGCATCCGAGCACGAGACGGAAGCCACGGCGACCGGTCCATGTCACTCGCAGCTCGCTGCGTCCAAGCCATCAGCAGAAGGGGTCGGTCGGCAAACGCGCGTTGAGTTTTTTTTCTTTTTCTTCTTTTCTTCCCTGGCGCCAGTCTGCATGTCTTGGCGGCCGTCGGTCGCCAACTCTCGGGCAGGGTTCCTGAAGAGGCCCGGTCCCAGCAAGCGTCCAGGGAAGAAGAGCTGCTGGACTCCTGTTCCCCGCGCCTGAACCGCCCCCAGACGGAAAAAAGGGGGGGGAGGGGGGTGTAGGCGTTCAGCTCGGAAGCTGCGGACTTGAGATGGGGGGACGGAGAGGACGCAGAAGCAAGGGGGGGGACGGGAAGACCATCTGGCCGACTGTCCCGGAGCCGGAGACGGCCTTGCTGCTTTGCTTCCGCCTTTCTCTCCGGCCGCTTCCGGGCTGCCTCAGGGGAGGGGGTCCGGTCCGTCGAGGCCGGAGGCGGAGACGGTGAGAGGCGGAGTGGCCGGCGCGCAGTTGTAGAGGCATGCAGGGCGAAGGAGGAGGAGGAGGAAGAGGGAGAAGAAGTAGTGTCAGACCGAGAAGCCGGACGGCATGTCCCTGAAGGCCCCGACGTACGGCCACCTCACCGTCGCCTCCGCTTGCCAGGGCCATCCCGGCTTGAAGCTCGCTGCACAAGCAGGCCGAGAGAGACATGAGGATTCTTTCTTGCTTTTGTTGATTTTTTCCTTTTCCCCCGTTCATTGCTCTCCCGCAGAAGTCGTCTGTAAGCGCAGCGCATGCGACCGGCCCTCGCCCCCTTTTCTTTTTTTTCCCATCCGTCTCTTGCTTTTGCTGCTTCCTTTTTCTTTTTGCCTGCAACGACAGTCATGGACCCGAGGCGGCGGGAGGGTCTAGGCACAACAAAAGCCTCTGCCGGCCCGCCGGCGTGCATGCGGCGGCCTCGGCGGATGGAAGGACGGGGTGCCATGGGCGCTGTATGTGGCGCGGACATGGTTCAGGCCCGACTGCCTGCTCTCCCTCTCCATCACCCCCCATTGGCGAAGAGCAGGCGGTGTATGAAGCACTGATGCCTACATACATACATACGTACATGTATACCCAGTAGTAGAGACGCAGACAGAGCACGGCTACGTCGTCGTATACGCGGACCGGCAAGCGCAGCATCGACGCGGCAGCAAAAGTCTCCGCCAAGACCGACCACCCCTCCTCCTCCGAGCAGGCGCACTCTTCTTCTGCACGGGATCCACCCGGTCGCAGGGCCCCGGGGAATAGGGACTGGGCACGGCAGGGGGGGAGCGGCCGGTCGAGGGCGAGGAAATGGATACACGGGGACAAGAAAATACGATGAGGCGGGAGGGAGAAAAGACTTCGTTCCGACGTATCCATACACACGTGCATCCATGGTCTTCGTAGAGGTTGTGACAAGAAAAGGGAAAAAAAAGCAAGGTTGCTAAGCCCATGGACACCTTGCCCACCGCAACCACTCAAGTGGAGGTTCCTCCGTAGGGGAAAACAGAACAAGAGACACAAAGAGGCCGTCTGTTGACAAGTGACCAAAGCACCCCTGCCGTTCGGCAACACCTTCGTGGAATCGTGGACCTTTGAACGCCGTGGCACACGGGAAGATCTGCCTGCCTGCCCGCCCCCCTTTTCGAACCCCCCCCGTCCTCCCGCAAAAGGACCACCGGCAACCAAGCGTACATTGTAGAGTACAACGACAGGAGGACAAGCGCGCTCTCCTCCGGCGCTCCCCAAATGGGCCCGCATGAAGGGGGGGGGGGGAGGTGGAGTCTTGACGGTTCGCCCAGAGTCGCGTTCGCCCACAGGTGGGTTCGCGAGAACCGCTGCCCGATTCGTGGTTTTTTTTTCTTCTTTCTTTCCGCCTTGACGGAAGTCAAACAGTATAGTACCTGCGGGCCGTCCAATGTCAGCGATGCCGCCGCCAGTCATGGGTCCGGACCGTCATCTTGCTGATCTGGGCTGGCCCCGAGAAAAAGGAGAAGGGGGAGGGAGTGCGCGGAGAAGAGAGGGAGGAGAAGGCTAAGGGGAAGGGAGATAAATAGGAAGAGGGAGTCTTACCGGCTGCTGCCAGGTCAGGAGACGACATGAAAGATGAGAAACAAAAAATTGGTATCTTGGGTCATCCGCAATGGGTCGGGAAGGTCGGGGCGACGGCGATGGCGTCGTAGACGTAGTTGGCCTCGTCGTAGAACATGTCCTCGCCGCCGCTGCTGCTGTAGCTGGCCGTCTGGGCAAAGCCCGGGCCGAGGGGCATCGTGTACTGCGGGCTCGCGTACGGCTCGTCGCCGACGTAGGTGCCGCGGCCGCTGCTCCGCAGGCTCTCGGCCTCATGGCCCCTCGAGACGACGAGGCCGAGGCTCATGCTGCCCCAGGGGAGCCCGGAGAGCTCCTGATCCGAGGTGGTGATGTCGGCGCCGACGGGGATGCGGTAGCTGTTGCCCGCGTGCTCCTGGTTCCGCGACTCGCGCTCCGCCTTTTCCCTATTCTCTCGCGTCTTTTCCCCTGTGGAGCAGAATGACGCGTCAGAAGTCACCGCGACGGAAGAGGGGGGAAGGATGAGGGCGTTGCGCGACCTTGGTTTCGGACGGAGCGAACGAACGAGCCACTGCAAATGGTCTCGGCACGGGGAAGAATGTCAGGGAGGAGACTAACGGAACTTGCGCTGGGCGATGCGGTTCTGGATCCGCCTCCGCTCCTCCGGGTCCGTCACGTCGGCCCAGTCGACGTCCTTGGAGCCGGCTCTCGACGACTTTTTCGTCGACTGCGACGCGCACGACTTCTTGGTGGCGCCGTCGACGCTGTGTCTCGACACTCTGGTCGCTGCCATGCTGCTGCGGTGCGGCTCTTGTCGAGCGGCGCTCTCGAGGCGGGCGATGATTGCCGATCTCTTTCGGGCCTGGCGCGGGATCGGCTTGGCCGCCGCTGCTGAGGATGATGATGAAGTAGAGGAGGAGGATGCTGGTGACGTGGGCCGTGCCGATGGGGCGGCGGTGGGGTCAAATGAGGACTCGGTGATGGTCGTCGGGCGGCCTTGAGGCGCAGTCCAAGTCGTCCGCAGGGAGACGGGAGACGGGCTCTGTACGCGGATGCTGGGAGGCGATCGATGCCGGCTCTGACTCTGCAAGAGTTGCGCGGGATAGGAGGGCATCTACCGACGGTCGGGACACATTGAGGTGCTCCGGGCTGCAGAGGAAGACGGCGACGGCGACGGCGATGTCGACGAGGAACAGATGATGAAGAAGGAGAATGATGATGCTGAAGACGGTTCGTCCCAGGTCGGCTCACATCCCATAATCGGCGGGATCTGCTGCGATCGTGTAGCGGCAGGTCGCTCCGATAGCCCGTGTAAGTCGCGTGGGTACTTGCGGACAGGCACGCGGCGTGAGGGTCTAGAAAAGGAGGGCTGATGGTGGTGAAGATGACGACGACGACGATGACGACGACGACGAAAAGCTACCGTGAGGTAGGAGAGGAGTGTCTTATCGTTTCGATGGGATGGATGCAGGTTAATCAAGGGGGGAGAGAGGAGGGCAGGAGTCGAGCGAGCAATGGGGAAAAAGGCCGAGGGCGAGCCGGGCCCTCTAATAGTCGGGGAGAGGGGGGGTTGGACGGAGGGGAAGGGGGGTCCAGAACAGGCAATGAGCCGGAAGGAGAAGCAGAAGCAGAAGTAGAAGCAGAAGCAGAAGCAGAAGCAGAAGAATGGATGGATGGATGGATGGCTGGATGGAGGGCATGGATGGAGGGCATGGATGGAGGGCATGGATGGAGGGTACGGATGATGGACAAGCTCGGCCCATCTGCGAGCGGATCTGCAACGCCAGTCCCCGGGCATGGAGCCCGCCCGTCTGCCAAGCGAGCGGCCGGCACCGGCGCACGTCACGGCCCTGGTAGGGCAGGGCCGGGGCCGGGGCCAGGGCGTGGCATTGGCAGGGCATGGCATGGCATGGCATGGCATGGCATGGCAGGGGGATGGAAGGGGAAGGGCAGCGGGAGGCGTGTGGCATGGCGTGGGCGAGGGGGGGCGTGGATGATGGAGGTGGTGAGGTGAGGTGAGGTGAGGTGAGGTGAGGTGAAGTGAAGTGAGGTGACGCAGCTTGTCGTCGAGGTGAGGTGCAGCGAGTGAGTGCAGGTCGAGTGAGCGAGGCCCCTGTACCCAAGGAGGAGGTAGCAGGTACAAGTCACGGGCGCGGGTACCTACCTGCGAAGGTTAGTAAGGGTGAGGTACACGTCTGTGTCGGTGATACCGACCTCGACTGGGGCCGCGACGCAGCCCGGCCCGGCGCCGTACAAGGCAAGTCGCCTAAGGGACCTCTGCTGAAGCTTGCTCTCGCATGGACAGGTGCCTCGGACGCCTTGTAGCCTGTACATGCCTCGGGAACGCCAGCGTCTTGGCCGCGGTACCCGGCGCGCCCCGCCCATCGCCAGGCCGAGTTGCTTGCGTGCCTCTCCAGCCTGCCCTGCGGCGAATTGGCGGTGCTGGCGTGCTCCTAGTACTGCTACCAGGTATCTTGCAAGTCACCGTCACGACGCACAAGTACTTTGTGCTTCTCGATCGGGTGCTCGCAGGTGCCCTGGATGCCACCCGCACGCCCATGTGCGCGCGAGCGTGGTGGTGCTGAGGCAAGGCACGGAGGTAGGTAGGTAGGTACCTAGGTAGTCGGTACTCGGATACAGCAAGCAGTAAGTACATATGCACCTACCTACAGTAGATAGGTACATGCATGCAGCGGGCAGCGGCTGTCCACTTCCTGGGGCCAATGATTGTCGCCGGGCCCGAACTGGAGCCCAGCGAAATCCACCGCCAGCGCCACGCTCGGGGAATACCTAGACAGACGGCTCGGGACCCGTGGGCGGCGACGCCCGCTGTACCTCGGGCACCTAACATTGAAGGTACTGACAGCACCTGTGGATGGATGTATGCAGGCACAGTGGCCCGTCGCCGCGGGGGAGCGACTGGAGCGACTGGAGAGGTGGTGGTGGTGGTGGTGGCTGGCAAGGTACAGGTAGGTACCTAGGTATGTAGGTAGAGGTATATTTAGCACACCCGACCTGGGCCAATCTGGCGCCCGTGGAGTCCGATCGCCAGAAGTGCCCGTTGACCGAGCCAGGCACCCCCTCCCCCGGACGGATGCTCGTGGGGACCGGCGGACGGACAGAGGGCCATTCCGTCTCTGACGATGGGGGCAGAGGAGACGACTGACGACAGGCAGGCAGCGCAGCCGAGGGCACGAGAGGAGGCCTTACATGCCTACGGGAGCAGAGGCGTTACATACCTGCCTATGGAGAACAGGCGTCACGTAGGTACGTGTGGACGGGCCGCCTCTCCATCTGCCCACAGCAGGCATGTACATACAAACGTATGTACATGCGCTCGTCCGGTCAGCAAGCTGGGCCTGCGGCTTCCACCCGAGTCTGGTCTTGTTCCCTCGACCCTGCTGAGTGAGATGCTGTCTCCCGTCCTCCATCCTGACGCCATGGGCTGCAGTCTCAGCCAGAAGAAGCGCGCTAGAAGCAGAGCCATCGACTGTACCTTGATTCGTCCAACGGGCCAGACGGCTGGAACGGGGTGTGGCTGCGCCGGTTTCTCGAAGCCACCGAGGTATGCATGTACATGTAATCGTATATCTTACACTGTCAAAGTACCAAGGTACGACATCGATGCCAAAGTTTGTACATGCGTCTGTATGTAGGTATGTCTGTCCGTACCTAAGGCGCACACGTCTCTGGCTGCGCGAGACATCAATGGTTCCCGGGCTGCCACGCCATCACCGGCCCTGCGGGTTTCACTGCTTTCCCTCGACACCCAGCTCGACGCTAGGAAACGGCCAAGGTCGAGACGGCACACGACATTCGCAAGCCACAGCCACCCGGCGACGTGGTAGGAAGCCGGGGAGGGAGGGGTGAGCGAGCGAGCGAGCGACCTTGCAGCCGCTTCATGGGGCCTAGAAGGGGAAACGGAGCGAGTCCATCCATCCAAATCATTGGCAGGATGCAGATGGACAGACAGAGCGACAGGGCGTGCCCGGGACATGACATGGCTCTACATCCATCGCTTGCGGCCTCTCCGTCAGCTTGCAGGCCGCCGCCAGGGAGGACGAGCGAGCTCGGGTGGCTTCTTGTCTCCCTCTATTTCTGTCCCTCCGTCTCTTCTTCTTTCTATCCCTTTTTGTACATTTCCTGTGACTCCCACTGCGGCCGTCTCAGATGACGGTGCCTGCGTGGCGTGGCGACCCGGCGCGCTGCCCGCCACAGGCATCACAACCGACCGCACTGCTGACCGGACAGGGCCAAGCATCAGGCAGGCAGCCAGAGCTGAGCAAAGCCCCGTCTCCAGTGAGAGGGAGAGAGAAGGCAGGCTGGCGACGGGGCCGTCGATGGATGTAAGTGAAGCCCCCCCCTCCCCGTCCCCACCTCCCTGGCCAGCAAGCATCGTCAAGCGCCAAGGAATGGGGGAGGGAACAAACAGGCGCAAGACAGCGCTGGCCGGGCCTGGACCCTTTGTCGGTCTCTTGGACGCCGCTCGACGGAACCGAGGCCCTGGCCCGGGTTGGCAGGGGAGACGCGGAGAGGGAGAGAGCGAGAGAGAGAGAGAGAGAGACGATGTCTTTTTTTTTTCGGCGTCTTCATCGAGGAGCAAGTCGAGTACAGATCGGGCGTAGCTGGGTGATGGCCGCGAGAATACCTTCGGAATATAGGCCCTTGCTGTGGGGAGTAGGAGACCTTCTCCTCCACAGAGCCATGTGACCCGTGCCCGAAGCTGCCACCCAGGAGGGACTGCGACGCTTCAACGTTGCAGCCCCGGGCACGTTAAAGGCCAAGCTATCGTTTGCCTCGCAATAGCATGCCTTGCCATAGCAAAGGGCCGCATGCGCATCCATCTGTGCTTGCTGGTGAGGTGAGGCTCACCCGGGAGGGCAAGACAAGAAGCGGCGCATCCGGACGTCCGCCCGCACGCCCCGGCGTGTATCTAGCGCCCGCTTTCCAGGCTGGGTGTCCGTCAGTTGGCTCGAACGCAGTCCGGCCACGGCCACGGAACGCCCAGAGAAGGCCGATGGAACCTTTGTCGCCGCCGAGTTCTGGCGGTGGCTGAGACGGCCTCGTCGCCCGGCCGGAACCGTTCGTATTCGCGGCCCCGTGTGTTTCCCCCTGTTCGTACACGCCCGCGCCATGTGCTGCTGCGCCGCCGCCGTGCCATTGGCCCGTGGCCGTTGTCTGCCCATTCGCAGATGACGATGCCGTTGCCTCTGCCAATGGCGCGGGAGGAGCAGCAAGGCACGCGCACGTGCGCCGACGACGGGCTGCCATTCCCGTCACCACCAAACTCCCTGCCCTGCCGCCAGCTTATCGTCCTCCGCCTTTCCGCCGGCCGGCAGCAGGGTCGGGGGGGGAAAAAAAAACCGGTTGCCCTCTTCGGAGCCGGCCGGCCGCGGAGGCTCAAAAAAAAAAAGAAATAGTCGTCGGCCGGCCTATGTCTTTTCGACGCACGCCGTACCCGCCCGTGGCATGGCCAGCTTGGGCTCCGGCGCCGGCGGCTGTCCGTCTGCCGCGCACACGGCGTTAAGGCCCGCTGGGGGGAGGCCCGTCTACTGGAACGCGGACCGAGCGGGCGCTGATTGGCTCGCGCTTGCGAGCCCAGGGCCCTGTGCGACCTCGATGTCCCCTCCCCCCTTTTCTTTCCTCCCTTTCCTCCCTCCAGGCTTTTTTTTTCTCTCTTTAGTCTTCCCGGAAGAGAGAGAGAGAGAGAGAGAGAGAGAGGGACAGAGGCTGTATGGCACCTACAAAGGGCGGCGAATGAATCTACAGCGCGTGCGACGATGGTTTTCGGGACGCGAGGCCTGCTGCTGCTGCCCGCCTCGACGCGTTGGCCCTCGCCGTAGCTTCGTTCGTTGCTACTCTGCCTGCCTCTCCCTGGGACGTGACGGGCTGTCCGCCACCTCGACGCCGACGCTCCACGGCTCGCACCAAAGATCCTTGGATCCGTACTCGGACGTGGGGGTTGCTACCGGGGTCGGACACACGTGCCATTTTTCCTCTCTCTCTCTGTCTCTGCCAGTGTGTGTGTGTGTTTCTCTCTCTCTCTCCCTGCCCCTGTAAGCCATAGGCATGTACAGCAGGCACCTTAAAAGGTGTGCAGCGATATGTAGGTACTAGGTCTATAAACACATGTATGTTCAGCAATGCCAATGTATGTGTATGTTGTGTCACGTGTGCATATGGCTATTGGATTCAAGGTTCGCGTCGTCCGGCATAGCTTGCATCTATTCGGACGGACGCGAGGTCATGTGCCACCCCCTCCCTCCCCACCCCCGGCTGCATGGAAGCGCAAGGCCAAGCCATGTCCATCTTCCTGCACGGAAACGGGAAACAGAAGAGTAGGAGGAAAAAAAAACAATATTCGATGGATATATTGAACCGCATGCATGCATGCATGCGCGCACGTTATTTTCGGCACCCCGGGCCATTCGTCAGTTCTCCCGCCGGAGTAATTGCGGAAACGCGAGGAGAATTGGCCGTGATGCCATCACCCTCTCCCTCTCTCCTCCTCGCCCTGAGGCGCGCGGCCGAGGCAGAGGTGCAGTCTGTAGATCAAGAACCTGTTGCGCTTAGCCTTCCATGTTGACTCGTCGTTTCTGACGCGCCTGAGCTTACATACCACATCCATAGCTGCGTGTATGATGTATATCAGACACCGGACAGGCAACTCGCTCGCTGCCAGCAAGTATAGCTCGGCTGCTATAGCCAGCCTCCAAGGCACTACCCGTGGACAGCATAGGAGCTGGAAGTCGGGTTAGGCTGAGACGGACGACCCGCCCATCTGCCTGCCGCCAGCCTTGCCTGCCTACCCATCCATAAGAGGGTGCGATATAGCCGGCTCTGGGTCGCCGAGAGTGGAGAGAGGGAGAGAGGGAGAGAGAGAAGAAGGTCTGGGTCGCCAAACTCACGCTTCAGCCGGCTCGCCAGCGCGGGCGACCGGGAGTTGCGCCCGTTGGCCGCCTCCCGCCTCTCCGCCCGTCCTACGCAACTTTCTTGCTCCTCCTCGTGCCTTGTCCTGCCCGCACGTGCCTGGTGTAAACCCGTCGCATGTCCACCGCCACGGCTTGGCGGTCGACGAGACGATCTGATCGAGGCAGAAGACGGCCACGGAGCACACGCACATAAGGTAGGTACTTGCCCACCTACCTAGTACCTATATACATACCTACCTAGGTAGATATCTACACACATGGCTACATACAGTACATACATACACACACACACGTCCATCACACGCAAGGTACATACACATGTTCGTACATACCTTAGGTACCATGGCACGCAGAGCAGGTACATACATCACAGGTAGCGTAGGGCGCAGGGGGCCGCCTCGCTCTCCCGTCGGCTCACCACCAGCCCCACGACGAGGCTGACAGGCCGCACGCGTTCGTGGGCCGAGGCCGAGGCTTCATCGTCACGCTCCCTGCCCGCAAAGCCGGGGCCAAGAAGGGCGTGCGTCGAGTGAGTAGCGATCGTCGGCCCCGTCCGTGTACACATCTGTCAAGCACGACGGATCACCCACGACGGGGCAGACGACGAGCGGGCGGCGAGAAGCATCGCGGAGCCCCTCGCCTCGGCACGCCTCCCACACTCGACGTCCGAGGAGAAGGCAGAAAAAAAGAAAAGAAAAGAGGGGACGGGCCCACGCACGGCGCGCCACCGTCCATCGACGAGCGAGCGGTAGCCAAGCCCGTCCAGCCGACACCACATCCGGGCACTTTTTTTCTCTTCCTCGCCTCTCTCACACTCTCTTTTTCTTTCCCTCGTGGCACGTGCAGCCGATTCCGAGACGAACGGGTGCGGCCACGGCCAAGATGGGGCCCGACGCACACTCACCGAAAAAAAAGGGGGAAGACGGAAAGGAAGAGAAAAGGAGAAGAAGGAAAAGGGGGGGGGGGCGAGCGCGGAGGTCACATCGGGCCATGGGCGATGCGCCCAGCGTCGACGACGAGATTCGAGACCAAGACAAACGCAAGCAAGCGCCCGAAGGCCTGCAGCAAAGCAAGGGACAAGAGAAAAAGGTTGTTGGATTCGTTCTCGTTCGTCCACCGCCGCCCCCACCCGCCGCCCCCTGTTCTTCTCCTCTCGCTACCCCGTCCGTTCCCCGGCTCCGAGAGAAGTCCGCGATACGATGGCCGGATCGTTCGCGGCCGGCGCACCTGTCTCTTGACTTTTTTTTTTTCTTTTCCTCTTCCTGCTTTCCCCTTACGTTTCTATCGTCTCGGTCAATGACATCGTCGCGTGGTCCGAAGGCGAAAGGACAAAGATGAAAAAAAAGGGGGTGTGGTGCGAATGCGCGTGGCCCTGGTCGTTGATGGTCGGAGAAATGGCCTCACAGGGTTCTGCCGACCAGGGCTCTGCGAACAGGGCCTACGGGCAGGGCTGCATGTCTCACCTTGCTGTCATCCATGAGCTCTCCTGGCCTCGAGGTACGGATATTCATCCCTGTATACAAGCATGATACATGCGGTACGTGCTCCGTACGTCAGGGAGATCTCGTGTAGGTATGTATGTACCAGACGTGTTGTAGATAAACGCCCATACAAACATACATACATACATACATACATACGCCTGCATACATGTCGTATACGGCATCCGCCGACCGACAAGAGATGAAAGATGCCTCGTCCGGTGCCAATGAGATGCGCCGGAGGGGAGGCACGAAAGCATGCCCATGGCCCGCTGAACCACCCACGCGCGGATGGGATAAGGTAGGCCTTTGGAGCATGCCGACTGCATGTGTGTACTGTATATACGTAAAGTACAACCGTATGCACGCCAGAATGAGTGCATGCATGCATCTTGTTCTGTTCAAGGTATGACTACATAACACGTTTAACGCCTGTCGCTTCAGTCCTCTTCTACACACGACGCAGGCGCTGAAGATACCTGCTGCCCAGGCCTGGTCAATGTCGAGCGCTTGAGAGATGTCGGACGCAGCGCCTGACGGCGACAGCATGTCGGTATCTACGGAGGGCACCAACAGCCGTGTCCCGGACGGGGCCGAAACACATCCAGCAGACCAAAGGTACGCACATCTGTGGCACCTCAACACGCAATCACAATAAGGTGTGTCCCCGGTTCCCTCGTGTCGACGCTACACCGCAGCCGTGCACTGCAGCTGATAGTCCACACGCCCTCGCCCGGCCGTATTTCCCTGCTGTCTCTGCTCGGCCACGAGGGAGGAGAGACGGCGCAAGACTGTCGCCGCCACGCTCAGCCCGCCTGCTGCGAGTGAAGCATCGTCAACGCCAAGGCGGCGCCGCCATCGGACAGAGAGGAAGTGGTGAGAGGAGGGGAGGAGAGACAAGACCGGGGCGCAGACTTGCCAGGGAATTGGATGCTCTGCACCTGGCCGAGGTGAGGTGAGATGAGGCATAGATCCTGGATGGCCGTCACCGTACATATTGGCACTTTAGCAGGTCGGCGCAGTGTGATAAACTCGGTACATGCATACCACATGTCTATCTGCCTACCCCCCCGGACGCAAGCTATTCGATATGTACATACATATGTACGTACCTCCATCCATCCATCCATCCATCCATCCATCCATCCACACCTCCATGCAGACAGACACGGCCAGCATCCAGGGCGCATGCATCCTCAGATGTCACCTCGATAGCACCAGGCCTGGTCGGCGGCCGTCGCAGGACCAGCGCGGGCGAATTCCACCCAAGTCGCGGAACCCGATCCGCTCGAGTCGAAACGAACGACTCGGCTGTCTCGAGTCTTCTCGGACAGGGGTGAGGTCCTTGCACCGCTCTCTTGCCAACTCCAACCACGAGACGGCAACGTACGATGTCTGCCTTACGACAGGCCACACACCTGCTCCGTCTCCTGAGGGCCGAGCCGGAGGACGGCGGCGAATTACACAGGATTACAGCGCCCGCATTACACACACAATGCCCATACGTTCCGGGGCCGGCCGGTGACGACGCCGCCATCTCAGCTGCCCCCCCTCCTTGCACCCTTCACCGTCCTTCCCCTGCCTCCACGTAACTCGCGAGGTGACCGGACGGCCGTCTGCGCGGCGGTCCCGTCGTCCGGACTGGCCCTCGGCCGCCAGACAACAGCCACCGTGGGCGGGCGAGCTGAGGGCGAGGGCCGCAGGGCCGATGCGACGGCCCCCTCCCGGCCACCGGGACTTGGTCGCGAGCGAGAGAGACAGAGCCCGGCTGGGGCCCATCCATCCATTCCCGTCTCTGCTGGCCGGGTCCGGCCTCGGCGGCGTCCGACGCCTTCTCAACACTCGAAAGGCGCTTCCGCCGTGGCGCCCGACCCGCGAGCCGCACGGCCCAAGCCGGCGCGCCTATGCCAGAACGTCGGCATCGCTCGTCTGTTCGCGAGTGCAACACCTCCCCTTCCCGTCGGCATGGAGCAGCCACGGAGCCAAGGCGAGAGTTGGAGCCAGGGGGGGCGTGTGAGATGCATTTCGCCCCAGCCGTCGACGGACGACAGGCCCAGCGCTGCCTGTTCCGGTCCCCGCCCTCCCGTGCTTGTCGGGCCTGCGCCCTCGTCGATCCAGACCTTGGCCGCGTTTCGATATACTTCAAGGCGATGAAGACGAGAGAGGCGGGGATGCGGAAAGGCTTCAAGGCCCCAATAAGACGAAAAGTTCCTTGCTCGAGAGTGGACAACGACCCATCTTCGCTCGACACCGACTACACTTTCTCCCGTGCAGGTACGGGCTGAAATGGGGCGGCAATGGCGCAGCAGCCCGGGGCCCGGCAGCGCCTCCGAAAAGGCCGAGTATTTCCGCCGGATCCCCTGGCCCGGCGCCGCTGCGTTCCGAGATTCCGAGGCCCTCCTCCCCCGCCCCGAAAGGACGAAGAAAAAAGGAAAAAGAAATAGACTACAAAAAAAACTTCCTCGAGATGCGGACGAGTGTCGATATCCTCGTCCGACTCGATTTCCATGCTGAACCGTTCCACAGCCGCCCGCCTCGTCTGTTCCCCCCTCCCGGGAGGACGTGGTGTCAATATCAAGTCGCCGCCGCCGCCGCCGCCAGCTCGCTTGTCGACAAGCCCGGCCGGCGGCCCTCCGTCCGGCCTCGCGGCAGCCCACCCCGGCAAACCAGGAGAGGAAGGCTCATACTCCCCGTCTGCCTGGCCGCATTCGAGCATCGCCTTGGCTAGCCGTTCGGCCGGCGAGCGGTCCAGGGCCCGGGTCCTGGCCTCTGCAGACCCCAGGGTTCCCGGCGCCGTGCGAGAGTTGCTCCGTCTCTGCTGCCTTGCCTTGCATCCCTGCTTGCGCGTGCCATGCCGCCCAGACGCTGTCGCCGTGCCTTCCCTCTCGCCAACTTGTCCTTGCTGCTGGGCACACGCACGCCCCCCGAGCCCAAAGCAGTGCATGCCAGCGCGCAGAGGTTCCCGACCCGGGCATAGTGTCTCACCGAGGACCTGCACGGGGCGCCACGCCTGCTCACAGGGCGCCCGTCGGCGGTTGAAACAAAGCCGCCGTCGGGAATCCGCGAGTGACGATGGCGGCCTCGTCCCCGACCAATATCAGTCCAGCGAGCGAGGGCTGCCTGGGAGATGGGAGTTGGCTGCTCGACCCTGCATGGACTCGATCCTTCCGGCATCGAGATACCTACAGTACCCACCAGGGGGGGCTGTGGAGGGAGGGCAAGGCTCAGAAACAAGAAGCGCCTTGCAAAAGACGATGGCCGGCCACGGTCGAGATGCGGGATGACGCCAGCCTTCACTTTGGCTCTGCTGCAACTGTGTCGATGCGGCAAGCGCCGTAAGCACGACCGCTCTAACGGGGGCGTGGCTCCAGCAATCCGGCCGCGACGTGAAGGCCGAAGCGAAGAGCCGGCATGACTCACTCGCCTGGGTCCCTCGCCCGGGCGGGTGTGACTGACATCGCTCCCTCTCCAGAGACTGTCGAGGAGGGACTTGGCCCACGAGGCCAAAGAGCCGGCATAAGCCTCGCAGCACGCTGGCCTTGGGTCGGGAAGGGCGACGCGATAGACATGTGTCCATGTACATGCCGCTCATGTGTATGTGTGTATACAATACATGCATGCATAGTTTTCGCACTGTCGATCGGCTCGTGTGACGACGAGCGAGACAGACATGGGTTTCGGCCGAGTCGGACTGTTGGCGGTGATCCAAGACAGCCCGGGGGGCAAGAGGCCGATGCAGGTTGGATGAAGGAGGACGGCCGGCGAGTGCGCCAGTGCCGCGTCCGGACTGCTCGATGGCCGCCCACTCGGGCGGCGGCGAGGCGGTCAAGCGTAAGACCGCCTGCCGAGGGCCGCCACGGCGGGCGTTGGCCTGAGTGCGAAGTGACGAGGGCCCTTCCAGGCACGAAGCTCGGCAGATTGGGCGGCGGAGGGTGCGAGGGCCTGGCAAAAGTCCCTCTGCCGGCACTCTCTGCTGCCCGGCTCCATGCGCAGACACACGCAGCCAGGAGGCAACAGCCCAGCCGCACTCAGCCTTGGTCCGCGCGGCGACGAGCCAACCCTCGGGCTTGTTCGTATCAGACGCGAATGCGACGAGGGAGCGTATATCCGTGTACCTCGTCACCGCAAGCCTCCGAGGCCGGTGCGTTTCGCAAATTGGCGGAGAGCGAGCAACATGACATCAACCGGAGATGCCTCTCTATATACCCACCCCCGTAGCTCTCCAACACGTGTGTACATGCAAGCTCCTACACGCATACACGGTACATAGTAGTGATAGACTCTCATACATATATACACTAGTATATACTAGTAGACTCTTATACATACACACACGACATACTAGCAGACACTCGTACATACATCCATCCTGTATCCATGGATACTTCCTTTCTTACTCACTCGCTCGCGCCTCGAGAACGGCAAAGATCAACTCTCACCAGCCTCCGCCTCGCAACCGGGCCCGAACGGGCAAGACGAGAGTTACCCGATTGGCCGGCCGTCCCCTTTCTGGCAGCCCTGCCGGCTGACCACCCAGTTGAGACGAAGGTTTGCCGCTCTCGCTCCCCTCACGCCGTCTGCTTACCGGCTTTCCACAGGGCCATGTATGTAAGTTAAGTAGTACATACCTACATACCCACTACCTACCTCCGTCCCATCAACCTCATCCAGATGGCAACCAAGTCTGGGCACCCCC
>NJEV01000514.1:0-17510 GCA_002591385.1 Cordyceps sp. RAO-2017
CCCCCGGCGGCCGCGGCCAGCCGCTGCCGAAGTTCTGCACGTGCATCCGCCGCCGCTGCAGGTGCTGCTCGTCGGCCGCCAGCCGTGCCAGCGGCGTCCGCTCCAGCGCCTGGTGCCCGCCGCGGGCGCGCGGGCCGTGGCCGCCGTTATGGTTGCCGTTGGGGCCGTTGGGCGTCGTCGCCGCGTCGGCGTCGCGCGCGTGGGCCGCGGGCGGCGGCGCGCGGGAGGACGCGTACCATAGCGAATGCGACTGCGGCCCGAGTCAGCCTTGCTCGTTTTTTTGTTTGCTGACGGAGAGCTTCGAGGCCCGAGCAGCGGATGGACGAGAGGGAGAGGGGGGAGGGAGATGGGAGCGTACGTCTCGCGGCGTAAAGTCCGGCAGTATCGTGAACATGGGCTGCGGCTCCTCCAGCGGCGTGTCCGCGCGCACGGCTTCGACGAGGCTGCAGGAGAGGAGGTGGACAGACGGAATCGAGCATCACCAGCAGGGCCTTGCCTCGTCGTACCCAGCCGGGGATGCGCGGTACGTACCTAAGGTACTCGGCGGTTGCTTCCAGAAGCCCACGATAATCAAGATGCGACGCTTCGGCGACAGGTGCTGCTCGGCACTGTGTGAGCTCCGCCCTTGCCTCGTATTCGCACCTCAGCACCAGCAAACAAATCCAGACAATTCCCAAGGTACAAAGCCTTACCTAAGGCACCTTAAGTTAGTGCCTCGGTGCCTGGGCAGGTGGACGCGTGCATTCGCTGCCGCCATTTCAGCTGCCGCGCCCGGCGCTTGCTAGCCGCTGGCCGCCGGCCCTGCTGTTGTGCCTCTATGTACCTAGTTGTGTACCTGCTGCTCTCCCGTACGAGACGCAAGCAGACAGAGACGACGCATCGGCAATCGTCCCTCTCGATCGCCTCGTTGGCTCGCCCACGTACGTACAGAGACTTACCTGGCTACTACTAACCAGTAGGCACTGGGGGGGGCTCTGGATCAAGGCCCGTTCCGTGGCGGTGTGCGCGCCCCCAGACGTCGTCCAACTAAGGCCAAGACGTCGGCGTCAGATCCCATCGTCCGCCTGCTCTAGCACATGCCTGTCATTGGCGGTCCGGCTGCAGACCTCGTCCGTCACACACGCCCCCTGGGAAGCATCTCGCCTCGTATTCCATGTACACATCTGCTGTCCTGTATCCTGTATGCAACTCTTTTCCTTCTCGGAACCTCTCCCGAGGGGGGGGGAGGGAAGGGGGGCGAACAAGGCTATACCCCGTCACCTCTTCTCGACGTCCAAGTGTCGCGACAGGGATGCCTACATATGCTTAAACACAAGAAGCATTCTTCGCAACCCTTCTCCCAGACTCGTGATGCGCTCCTGTCTAAGGCAACGACGCATCCGAACCGCCACGATGTGACGGCGCAGGCCGCCGTCGGATCCCGCCCGCCGCCCGTCCTCCCTCATTCAAACTCTCCGGCAGGGCTCTTCATGTGCACTGCATGTGTGTGTGTGTACGACGAGCAGTCGTCAGTCTTCCCATATCATGGCGGCAGCAGTAAGACACAATCTTCCGCCAGAGACACTCTCCAGTCCAACGACAACGCCCCACGAGACGAGATTGGGCCTTGTTAGCAGACCGAATATGCAAGGCGGAGCATCCTCTCGGAATATCTCGGGCTCGCTCCCTGCTTTTTTTCGTCCCAGCATCCTTCTGCACGTCCGACCGACCGGCCGACGGCTGCGGGTCGACAACAAGAACCGCCTTGCCCTTGGCTTCTACCTCGCCCACACAAAGCAAAGCGTTTCGTAAGCGGCAGGGGCCGCAGGGGAAATCGACGTCGGGTGGATGGCGAGCCTTGGCACTCTACAGCCATCCGTCGTCTATCCATCCGCTGGCCAAGCCTGCTCTGCTCGGCGACCGTCGACCGCCCGAGTCGACGACAGAGCCCTTGCCTTGGCGCCGGCCGTCTGTCCGCATCTGCCGTCCAGAGGAACAGGGGAGCCTCGCCTCGGTAGCCCTGCCTACCGCCGTCCTAGTGCCAACTAGTCTCCATCAGCACTTGGGCCGTCGCCATGTTTCAACTCCGCTCGCACCAGCCTCTTGGGCGCCGCGCCGACTTCGGCCGGGCCCCTGCGCCTGTTGCTTGGGCCAACGTCGACGGCGACGACGCGGTTGGCTCGCCGCCCAAATTGATAATCCGACCATGTTCATTTGCTGCTGGCGAGTCCCCGGCCCACGCCCGTCCGCCCGCCTTCGTCATTGGCGTTGCATGTCGGCTGAGAGTGGCAAGCTCCGGAGAGAGAGGGAGGAGGCCGAGGGAGGAGGTAGAGGGAGGAGGAGGAGGAGGAGGAGGAGGAGGAGGAGGAGAAGGAGGAGGAGAAGGAGGGGACCCGAGAAGGCGAGGTGTGTCCGGAGTGGCGCGCATTCCGCGTAGGAGCAATCAACGGCCGGCCGACCTACAGTACATCGATGCAACGTGAGAGCAGCTCGGCCCATCGTCCGTCCTCACGTCGTCTGTCGAGGCCGACGCCGGAGAGGCCCTGTTTGGCCGCGGCCTGGCCATTTGCTAGCTTGGGTAAGGTTTGTGCCAGACGCACACGTACGACATGCAGAACCTCCGTCCGCCGCTGTTCTGCCTGGGTACCGTAGCAGCCCCCCCCCAGCGGGCGGACGAGAGGCTACCACGCAACTAGCAGCAGGCTAGGACAGCATGGGCTGGTGCCGTCGAGATCCAGCAAACGGGCCGGTCGTCATCTTGTCCGTACTGTACGGCGCGTCGGCTCCAGATAAGCATCCTGAGCTAGGGCTAGCCCGTTGATTGGCCGGCCGCGCCAGTTTTCTCGTGTCCATGATTTGACAAGACCAAAGCCGAGGGCCGGACTGGACGGCACTGCTCGACTTGACGATATGCACCATTGCGTCGCCGATTCGTGCCGCGTTCGCATGTGCCATGGGCCCGGCCCGTGCCCGAGCGAGCAGGTCGAGGCCAGATTTCCCCTTCCCCCTTTCGGCTCGGCTTTCCAGCGTCGACGAGCTGCTGCGGCGCCGAACCCCGGTTTGGCCGGCGAACCCCGGGCTTACGCTGCAGCCTCTCGTGCGAAGGGGGAGAGAGAGGCAAAGAGAGCGAGGGTGCATGTGTAAACGTACGACTCGTGCCATGGCTTGAGTGGGCGCGCATGACACCGGCCGCTCAAGGCTCATCATCCTGTTTCACGCGACGCTCTAGCCAGCAGCTAGTCAGGCAACCCAGGCCCTGGTCGCAAGGCGAGGCGAGACAAGTTGCCCGGGCATTCCTGCTTGCCCCGGGGCGGTGGAAGCCCTGGTGGGAGAAAGGCGGACCCCTGCCCTGTGAGCGTCCGGCGCGTGCGCATGTCGACGAGAAGCGCAGGCTTCTTCTTGCCGAGAGGCTCGGCAAGACGACCTTGGCATCCGCCGCCACCAAAATCCTCCGTCCCCAGGCGACATCGGCCAGGGCAGGCAGGGCTTTGAAAGGCGACGCTGTTGATTGGCCGCAGCAGGCCTCCCCCTCTCTCCTCCTCGTGGGCGAAGCAGCAGTTGTTTTTTTTGTTAATTTTAACCTTTGCTCACTCCGTCCTCTTCCCTCTCGCCGGCGCGTTCCACTGCGTCACGGCTGGCGACACCCTTGCAGCCCGGTGTGGGGTGGAGGTGCCCGGATTCGGCCTCACTGCCATTGCTCTTGGCCGACCAACGGGCTGCGTAGCATCTCCCTCCTCCCTTGGGCCGGGGGGAGACTCGGTCCAGATCGTCGACGGCGGGCGACGTGGCCGGCTGCCTCGACCCGCGCCGCGCCGTTGAACCGATAGAGAGGGGACGCCGGCCTGTGTCGATGCTCAAGCCTTGGGATCGCAGCCGTGGTCGTGGCGCCCGAGGCGCTGATGCGGAGCGAGCCATGCTCGCGTTCAGCCATGCCGTGCCATCCGGAAGAGGGTTTCGTGAGCATAATGATTAATCAGAGCGCGGCTAGGGCGATGCTGCGTGGCGACGGGCGAGTTTTGTAGGGGTAATCCTCCCGTAATCAGATCTCTTGGACGGATGCGATAGGAAAGGCCAGGGGCGCATGGCGAGCAGGCTCCGCGTCCCGCGTCTACGGACCTGCAGCGGCTGGTAAGAAGATCCTGGGACAACAGAGATCGGCTGACACGGACGGGCGACGAAGGCGCCGCGAGACTCGAGCGAGGAGAGAGAGCGAGGCGGTGGGAGTCGTCGGCCCCCTTCACGGCTCACCACCACATTGGAGGGCAGGAGGGACAAGGTGGTGCGCCTCCGGGCTGAGACAGACATCGAGACTGCTGCGGATAGTGGAAGTGGGCTCACGGCCGGCGGGCGCCGTTGCCAGATGATGGTTCGGCCTGGACGGACGGTTGCTGCTCCTCTGACATGTGCTCGTCGACGAGGCGGACTGGCCGGGCTGGGCCTCGCCTCTATTTATCCATCCATCTCCAGGGCCACGACTCCCTCAGGGCGCCGGTAGGGTGGTGACGATGATGCCGATGATGGGCCTCATGGAGCCACCCCTCCCCGCCGAGTCGCAGACACCCCCCCGATAGGCGCCGGTGGGGGCGGCCGTGCAGCGGACGCAGAAATGACTGTGCCCTGGGATATTCGCCTGGGTCTTGGCAGCAAGCTTGCCCGCGGTCGACTCGAGTGACTTCCGGGAGGAGTGGATTGGATGTGCCGGATTGGACCAGCTGGACTGCGTGTGTGATGGCGAAAAGCCCCCCTCCCCCCCCCCCCTGGAGGAGGAGGGCGAAGCCGGAGAGCCCTTCCATCCTTCTCCTCTTCGCTTCGCCGCCCATTCCACTGCTCATAAAAGGCGAGACTGGTCGCCGCCCACCCTCCCCCTCCTCTTGACTCGACTTTCTCTCCTTTGGAACCTCGCTCGATCGCCTCCGTGACCTGAACCGAGCCGCCTCGACGCCCGTCGCTTCGTCGGATTGAGCAGTCCTTTCCAAACATCGACTGGTAAGTTGTCGGCAGATGGCGGGCCTTTTTGTCTGCGAAACGACCTTTTCCCCTCGCCACACATCTCCCTTCATTCCAGTGCCCGAGATGCGCCATTGAGTGTCAGGGCTCCATCGTCGCCGCCGCTGGCTCGCACACGGAGAGGATCCCCTCTTGGGCGCTGCGATCGGCCGGAGTTCTGAGGCTGTTCTCAAGTGTCGGCTCGTGGAGAGGGGAGTTGGTGGGAGACGAAAAAGCTGAAGAGAGAGAGAGTGTGTGTGTGAAAAAAATGACAGGGGTGGGGGATATCGAATGCCGAAGTGCCGCACCGTCGACCATCGCCAGAGGAAGGAGCGACCTGGAAAAACATCTCCTCGAGCGACAGACAGCCAATGGGAAAAAAGACGATACGGACACTGGTAGAGGCGCGACAAAAACGAGGTTTCAATGAAAAAAAAAAAAAAAGAAGACAAAGCTTAAGCATATTGCTCGGTCTGGCCTCTCCTGCCTCCCCAAGTCCCGATGCCGTGTCTTAGCAGCCGCCAGGATGGCAATCGGGCTTTGCAGTCATTGGCTGAAGCCCGCACGCCCTGCAGCAGGCTCGTGGCGTCCCAGCTGCCAGATGCGACCAAGGCAAGGCCGGGGAAGCTGCTCCTATTCGACGGACGATGCAAGGCTCCCTGACGACGATGACGCCCTCCGCTCGCACCGCCCCAAGGGGAAACAAAAAAAAAAAAGCTCTGCTACAGCTGCTACAGCAGGCGTCGGGAGCGGCGCAAAATTCAAAAACCTCTCCCCACGTGCATGAGTCGCGGGGCCATCCCGGCTATTCAGCGCCAGGTCGTCCGATCCCCCGGCGTCAGCAGGCTATCAGCGGCCTCTCAGTGGTCTGTCGGGGGGCGCTCAGGGTCCGGGCCCCGGAAAAAAAGAACACCCCCGCCCCCTCGGCGGAGGAGGAGGCGCTGAAGAAAGGTGGCCGGACCGTCGCCTCAGCACTGGGCACCGCTGTGGAAGTGGCCAAATTCACTGCTGTTACCCACAGCCCTCTGCCCACACTTCGCCATCCGGTCCTCTCCGCCCTACAAAACTCTTCTTCCATTGCCGGCTCTCCGCTTCCTCCTCTTCCTCCTCTTCTTCTCCCTCCTGCGTTTGCCCAAGCCTCGTCCCCGCTGCCTTTTCCCTCCTGCACATCCCCGTCAGTTGACTGATCCACGAGCGTCACAGCCAGATCCGTTCCAGAGCAGCCTCCGGCGCTGCTCTCACCCCCGTCCCGATCCACCACTCGCACGCGCTGGCCTACAGGGTCCCTTGCCCCCCATCGCCCGACTCTACCAGGTACCTGTCAGCCGCGAATCCTCGCCTAGCATGGGCCTGCTCGAGGATTTTGACGACCGACAAATCTCTCTCGAAGCGGAACAGCAGGAATACAAGCCTTACGAGTACCAGACCGACAACAATGGCTCCTGGGCTGGCGCCCTGCCGGTGAAGCAGGGTCTCTACGACCCGTCCTATGAAAAGGATGCATGCGGTGTCGGCTTTGCCTGGTGAGTCCGCCCCTTCCGTCCTGGCCGCCGCGCCCTGGCTGACGCTCGGGCAGCCATATCAAGGGCAAGGCCAGCCACAAAATCGTCAGCGATGCGCGCAATCTCCTCTGCAACATGACCCACCGCGGTGCCGTGGGTTCCGACGCTCGAGATGGCGACGGCGCCGGCGTCATGACCTCCATCCCCCACTGGTTCTTCATCAAGAACTTCGAGAGGGAGCAGGGCATCAAACTGCCGCCCCCCGGCCAGTATGCCGTGGGCAACCTGTTCTTCAAGCCCGACGAGGAGACGCTCCTCGAGTCCCAGAGGCAGCTGGAAGATGTTGCCGAGTCGCTGGGCTTGCGCGTCCTGGGCTGGCGCCGCCCCCCCGTCGACTCGTCCCTGCTCGGCCCCGCCGCCAGGTCGCGCGAGCCCATCATTGCCCAGCCCTTCGTCGTCCTGGCCTCGGCCTACGGCCCCGGCGACGCCCCGGACATGACGGACCCGGCCCGCTTCGACGACCGCTTGTTCGAGCGCCAGCTCTACGTCTTGCGGAAGCGCGCCACCCACACCATCGGCCTCAAGAACTGGTTCTACCTGTGCTCGCTCTCCAACAAGAACATCGTCTACAAGGGACAGCTTGCCCCCGTGCAGGTCTACTCCTACTACCACGACCTTGTCAACGCCGACTACGAGGCTCACTTTGCTCTAGTCCACTCTCGCTTCTCCACCAACACCTTCCCCTCATGGGACCGAGCCCAGCCGCTGCGCTGGGCCGCTCACAATGGCGAGATCAACACGCTGCGTGGCAACAAGAACTGGATGCGCGCCCGCGAGGGCGTCATGCATTCCGACATCTTCAAGGAGGACCTTGAGCTGATGTACCCCATCGTCGAGGACGGCGGCTCCGACTCGGCTGCCTTCGACAACGTCCTCGAGCTGCTCACCATCAACGGTGTGCTGTCCCTGCCCGAGGCCGTCATGCTCATGGTGCCCGAGGCCTGGCAGGGCAACGAGCACATGGACCCCCAGAAGGCCGCCTTCTACGAGTGGGCGGCCTGCCAGATGGAGCCCTGGGACGGCCCGGCTCTCTTCACCTTTGCCGACGGCCGCTACTGCGGCGCCAACCTCGACCGGAACGGACTGCGGCCCTGCCGCTTCTACGTCATGGACGACGACCGCATCATCTGCGCCTCCGAGGTCGGCACCATCCCCGTCGAGCCCGAGACCGTCGTTCAGAAGGGTCGGCTGCAGCCGGGACGCATGCTGCTGGTCGATACCCAGGCCGGCCGCATCATCGACGACAAGGAGCTCAAGAACGCCGTCTCGAGCCGCCACGACTTCCGCGCTTGGCTCGACCGGGAGCTCATCACCATGCCCAAGGTCGTCGAGTCCCTCGAGTCCTCGATGGACCTCGAGGCCAAGCCCGACGCCATCCTCCTCCAGGAGGACCCACTGCTCCTCTCCTTCGGCTACACCCACGAGCAGGTCAGCTTGCTGCTGGCCCCCATGGCGGCCGACGAGAAGGAGGCGTTGGGATCCATGGGCAACGATGCGCCCCTGGCATGCCTGACGCAGGCGCCCCGCCTCCTCTACGACTACTTCCGCCAGCTCTTCGCCCAGGTCACCAACCCGCCCATCGACCCCATCCGGGAGTCCATTGTCATGTCTCTCGAGTGCTATGTTGGCCCCCAGGGCAACCTGCTCGAGATGGACTCGTCCCAGTGCGGTCGTCTGATGCTCCCTAGCCCTATCCTGTCCATGCCCGAGTTCAACGCCATGGTCAACATGTCCTCCGTCCACCCGGAGTGGACCGTCAAGACCATTGACCTGACCTTCCCCAAGTCTCAGGGCGTCCAGGGCTACCTGGATCACCTGGACGAGATCTGTAACGAGGCCACGGCGGCCATCGAGGCTGGAGACCGTCTCATCGTCCTGTCTGACCGCAAGACTTCCGCCGAACGCGTTCCCGTCTCCGCCGCGCTCGCCTCGGGCATGGTCCACCACCATCTCGTCAGCAATAAATGGCGATCCATGGCCGCTCTCGTCGTCGAGACTGCCGAAGCCCGCGAGGTCCACCACATGTGCGTGCTGCTCGGCTATGGCGCCGACGCCGTGAACCCGTACCTGGCCATGGAGTGCATCCTGAAGCTGAACCGGGAGGGCTTGATCAAGAAGAAGCTGTCCGACGAGGCTCTGATCCGTAATTACAAGCACTCCTGCGATGGTGGCATCCTCAAGGTGATGAGTAAGATGGGCATCTCGACCTTGGCGTCGTACAAGGGCGCCCAAATCTTCGAGGCCCTCGGCCTTGACGAGGCCGTCGTCGACCGCTGCTTCAAGGGCACGGCCTCGCGCATCCAGGGCCTCACCTTTGACCTCATTGCCGAGGACGCCTTCCGATTCCACGAGCGCGGCTTCCCTTCGCGATACACCGTCGGCATCCAAGGCCTCCCCGAGTCGGGCGAGTACCACTGGCGTGACGGTGGCGAGGCTCACGTCAACGATCCGACCTCGATTGCCAATATTCAGGACGCCGTCCGCTCCAAGAACGACAAGTCGTACGAGGCCTATTCGCGGTCCGAGTACGAGCAGATCAAGAACTGCACCCTCCGTGGCCTCTTGGATTTCAAGTTTGAGGATTGCACGCCTGTGCCCATCGACCAGGTTGAGCCGTGGACCGAGATCGTCCGACGATTCTGCACCGGAGCCATGTCGTACGGATCCATCTCCATGGAGTCGCACTCCACCCTGGCTGTGGCCATGAACAGGCTGGGCGGCAAGTCCAACACGGGCGAGGGTGGCGAGGACCCCGAACGCTCGCAGCGTATGCCCAACGGAGACACGATGAGGTCTGCCATCAAGCAGGTCGCGTCCGGCCGTTTCGGCGTCACCTCCGCCTATCTCGCCGACTCGGACGAGCTGCAGATCAAGATGGCCCAGGGCGCCAAGCCTGGCGAAGGCGGCGAGCTGCCCGGCCACAAGGTGTCCAAGTCCATCGCCCGCACGCGCCACTCGACTCCCGGTGTCGGTCTTATCTCGCCGCCTCCTCACCACGACATCTACTCGATCGAAGATCTCAAACAGCTGATCTACGACCTGAAGTGCTCCAGTCCCCGATCGCGCGTCTCGGTCAAACTCGTCTCCGAGGTCGGCGTCGGCATCGTCGCTTCGGGCGTGGCCAAGGCCAAGGCCGACCACATCCTCATCTCCGGCCACGACGGCGGCACAGGCGCCTCGCGATGGACCGGCATCAAGTATGCCGGTCTTCCGTGGGAATTGGGTCTGGCCGAGACCCACCAGACACTGGTTCTGAACGATCTGCGCGGTCGTGTCGTGGTACAGACGGACGGCCAGCTGAGGACCGGCAGGGACATTGCCATCGCCTGTCTGCTCGGGGCCGAGGAATGGGGGTTTGCCACGGCTCCTCTCATCGCCATGGGCTGCATTATGATGCGAAAATGCCACCTCAACTCTTGCCCTGTCGGCATTGCCACTCAGGATCCCGAGCTCCGACAGAAGTTCCAGGGAACCCCTGAGCACGTCATCAACTTCTTCTACTATCTCGCCAACGAGCTCCGCGCCATCATGGCCCAGCTTGGCTTCCGTACGATCAACGAAATGGTCGGCCACGTCGAAGTTCTCAAGCTACGGGATGACCTGCGCACGAAGAAGACCGCCAACGTCGACCTTTCCCTGCTCCTGACCCCGGCGCATAAGCTCCGTCCTGGCGTCGCTACTTTCAACGTCCGCAAGCAGGATCATAAGCTGTACATCCGCCTCGACAACAAATTGATTTCCGAGGCTGAGTTGACCCTCGACAAGGGGCTCCCGTCCCGGATCGAGTGTGACATCATCAATACCGACCGGGCCATGGGCACGTCCTTGTCGTACCAGATCTCGAAGCGATACGGCGAGGCCGGTCTGCCCCTGGACACGGTTCATGTCAATATCAAGGGGTCGGCTGGCCAGTCCTTCGGCGCCTTCCTTGCCCCTGGCGTCACTTTGGAACTGGAGGGTGATGCCAACGACTATGTTGGCAAGGGCCTGTCCGGTGGCCGTCTCATCATCTATCCGCCCCGTGCCGCAGTCTTCAAAGCCGAGGAGAACATACTGGTTGGCAACGTCTGTCTGTACGGCGCTACGAGCGGAACCTGCTTCTTCCGAGGCGTCGCTGCCGAGCGTTTCGCCGTCCGCAACTCGGGTGCCACGGCGGTTGTTGAAGGGGTCGGCGACCACGGTTGCGAGTACATGACTGGCGGCCGCATCCTCGTGCTCGGGAGCACTGGGCGAAACTTCGCTGCCGGCATGTCGGGAGGCATTGCTTACGTGCTCGACGTTCAGCGTGACTTCCACTCCAAGCTCAACACGGAGATGGTTGAGGCGGGACCGCTTGAGGATCCGGCCGAGATTGCCTATCTCCGCGGGCTGATCGAGGACCACCACCACTACACCGGCTCTGAGCGGGCGGCTCGTATCCTCGTCGACTTCAACCGTGCACTCCCTCGCTTCGTCAAGGTTTTGCCCGTCGACTACAAGCGGGTCTTGGAAGAGGAGGCTGCCAAAGCGGCGGCCGCCAAGCGGGCTGAGTACAACCTCCCGGTTGTTCCCAGCGCCAAGCAGAAGGGCGACGAGGCCGCCAAGCTCCAGGACATGGAGGAGGCTTTCGGTGACAAGGCTGCCGAGAAGAAACGAGCTTTGGTTCTTGACAAGACCAAGGGCTTCATGAAGTACGCGCGGCGCTCGGAGAAGTATCGCTCTGCCAATACGCGCATCAAGGACTGGGCCGAGCTTAGCTCCCGCCTGAACGAGGACGAGCTCAAGTATCAGTCGGCTCGCTGCATGGACTGCGGTGTGCCCTTCTGTCAGTCCGAGACCGGCTGCCCCATCTCCAACATCATTCCCAAGTGGAACGAGCTCGTTTTCCAGAACCAATGGAAGGACGCGCTCAACCGCCTCCTCATGACCAACAACTTCCCCGAGTTTACTGGCCGCGTCTGCCCTGCCCCCTGCGAAGGCGCATGCGTTCTGGGCATCAACGAGGACCCTGTCGGAATTAAGTCGATCGAGTGTGCCATTATCGACCGCGGTTTCGAGATGGGCTGGATGGTTCCGCAGCCGCCCAAGGTCCGCACGGGTAAGGCGGTCGCCATCATCGGATCCGGGCCGGCTGGACTGGCCTGCGCCGACCAGCTCAACCGAGCTGGCCACACGGTGACTGTCTACGAGCGCGCGGATCGCCTCGGCGGGCTGCTCATGTACGGCATCCCGAACATGAAGCTGGACAAGCGAATCGTCAAGCGCCGCACCGACTTCATGGCAGCGGAGGGCGTCAACTTCGAGACTGGCGTTGCGATTGGCGAGGACGGCCAACTGAGCCTGGATGATCTCAGGGGCAAGAACGACGCCGTCGTCATTGCTACGGGCGCCACGGTTGCTCGCGACCTGCCCATCAAGGGCCGAGCTCTGGATGGCATCCACTTTGCCATGGAGTTCCTGCACAAGAATACCAAGTCTCTGCTCGACTCGGAGCTGGCTGACAAGTCGTACATCACGGCCAAGGACAAGCACGTGGTCGTCATCGGCGGCGGCGACACGGGCAACGACTGCATCGGCACGTCGGTTCGCCATGGCGCTACGTCGGTCACCAACTTCGAGCTGCTGCCTCAGCCGCCGCCGGAGCGTGCTCGCGACAACCCCTGGCCACAGTGGCCTCGGATCTACCGCGTCGACTACGGCCACACGGAGGTGCGCCAACACACGGGTAAAGACCCCCGTGAGTACTGCATCATGTCGGAGGAGTTTGTCGACGACGGCAGCGGCAAGGTCAAGGGCATCAACACGATCCGCGTGGAGTGGACCAAGTCGCCCAGCGGCGGCTGGGACATGAAGAAGGTGGACGGCTCCCAGCAGTTCTTCCCCGCCGACCTCGTCCTCTTGGCCATGGGATTCCTGGGGCCCGAGTCTCGCGTGCTGGGCGAGGAGATCGAGAAGGACGCCCGCAAAAATGTCAAGACGCCGGCGGGCAAGTACTGCACGAACCTGGACGGCGTGTTTGCCGCGGGCGATGCCCGCCGTGGGCAGTCTTTGATTGTCTGGTAAGTCATCGGACGAGAATGCAGTCCACGAATGCTTTCCCCACACGGAACGGCTTGCTGACGATGACGCTCAGGGGAATTAACGAAGGGCGCATGGCAGCGCGTGAGGTGGACATGTACCTCGAGAAAAGCACCAACCTCCCGGTGACGGGCGGCATCGTGAAGCGCACGGCCCAGGAGATTTTGAGCAGGGTCGTCGAGGCCCAGTAAGGCCCGATCAAGGCGTCCGAGCAATGAAACAGGGCGTTTCAGGGTGCCTGTTTTCCTCTTCCCTTCTTCATCTTCGCTTGTCATGGTTGCGCGAGGGATGCGGGCGCATCGGCCAAGATACCAGAAAGACGGCAAGGTTGGCGGACGGGATGGCCGGTTTTCATACCCATGTAGCGCGCGACTCGGATTTGTGTGTATTGACGGCTTTGACGCGAGGAAAACGAAGGAATGGCTGTATATATACAGGACCGCCCGTAAGGTCCGTATAAATGACAGCCCCCGATCTTTAACTACCCTTATGCGAGGCCGTGTGAGCGAACGAATAACCGGGTTGGGGAGGCGGTGATGGATATGGCCCGTGGGTTATTCGATCATCACTCGTTGTCGGTCTACCTCGTCGTCTACGGGATCCTTCGGTGCCTCGTATCCATGCACCGTTGACCGATGGTGTTGGGTATCTCGCGGAGTTTGCTCGATTTTGGGCAGATTTTACGGGCGTTCGGCCAAGCCCCCAGCTTCCTTTTCCAACGAGTGACGAGGAACGGTACAGAAAGGTAGAAACTTGGTCGGGCGATACTCTGAAGCGTAGGGTCCACTCGCCGGCCGTATCCGGAGAAGACTGCATAGGTGGTGTTGTCCTCGAGTTGTACGGCGTCCTTCGTACAACGATGCATGGGTGGGAGAATTAGTCATGGGCTTGACTTCCATATTTCCGTGACTACCTACTATTACCTATGTGAGGGATCTAGTAAGCATAAACGTCGGTAAAAGAGGCATAAGTCTCTCTATAACTGGCCCAGTCATTACAGCTATCGCCGCGGTTTTCGACTGCGTCATCGTCTGCTGGCCGTCACACTGGAGGCCCCACCGGATTGGCTATCCCCAGATCCGCACCAGCCACATCTGCGCCACACCTCATCAACTCAGTCGGAAGTTCGGAGGGGGAGGCTGAGCAGGCGCCGGTTCTACAAATTCAAATCTATTCGTACGGCGACCGTGAGCGAGGACGGATGTCGAAGCCCGCGTAGCAGGTCGCATCACGAGTGGAGGCGGGCGGCTTCTCTGTTCCTTTCCTCTCTCCTCTTTCCCTTTCTCAACCTCTTCGCTCCGTCATGTGGTGGACACGTCGCTGCTTGCCGAGAAGCGCCCGTTGACTCTTCGCTGCCCTCGCCCACGGCCCAGCCCCGAACGAAGGAACAAGAACGGAGGAACAAACGACGACGACGACAACAGCGACGACGAGATGCGGTTCGGCAAGACACTCCGGGAGGCCGTGTACGAGCCGTGGAAGGACAAGTACATCGACTACGGCAAGCTCAAGGACCTTTTGCTCGAGCACAAGGTGGACGAAGAGGGCGCGGCGGCGTGGACGGAGGACGACGAGAACCGCTTCTGCGACGAAATCTTCAACGTGCAGCTGGAGAAGGTGGCACGCTTCCAGCAGGAGCGCGTCGACTCGCTGAAGCAGCGCGTCGATGCCGCCTTCGACAAGCTCAAGGAGCTGGCCCCGGCCGAGGGCGAGGAGCCGGCCGGCCGGGGCGAGGCCGCCAACGCGCGCCTGCGCGAGCTGGAGAAGGAGCTGGACGATATCACCAACGAGGTGAGGGAGCTCAAAAAGTACAGCAGCATCAACTACACTGGCTTCCTCAAGATCGTCAAGAAGCACGACCGCAAGCGTGGCGACCGCTACCGCATCCGGCCCATGATGCAGCTCAGCCTCGCCCAGCGGCCCTTCAACTCGGAGCAGGGCTACTCGCCGCTGCTCAACAAGCTGTCTATCATGTACTTTGCCATCCGCCAGCAGCTCGAGGGCGGCGACCAGGCCCCTCTCGACCTGGAAAGCCAGGGCGAGACGCACAATGGCGAGAGATATACTGCCCACAAGTGTAAGCTGCCCGACCCTGACTGGCGCTGTTTCGTATTGACGACTCGTCCTCGGTAGTCTGGGTGCACCCCGATAACCTCCTCGAGGTGAAGACGCTCATCCTCCGTCGGCTCCCGGCACTCGTCTACAGCGAGCAGTCTGCCAAGGAGCTGGACGGCAAGGACTCGCCCGCCATCACCTCTCTCTACTTTGACAACCGCAAGTTTGAGATCTACTCGGAAAAGGTGGACCGGCAGTCCGAGGCGTCGTCTCTACGCCTGCGCTGGTATGGCCAGCTGAGCAGCCGGCCGCAGATCTTCCTCGAGCAGAAGACGGCCGACGCCAAGGGCAACAGCCAAGAGTCCAAGTTCACCATCAAGGACAAATGGATCAAGCCCTTCCTCAACGGAGAGACGGCCATGGAGAAGACGATGTCGAAGATGGAGCGGCAGGGCGTGCCGGCCGAGCAGATTGACAGCTACAGAGCCACCGTGACCAAGATCCAGGACTTGGTGCGGCAGAAGAAACTGTCGCCCGTGCTGAGAGCCAACTATGTCCGCACGGCCTTCCAGAAACCCAACGACGACCGGGTCCGCATATCCATCGACACGGACCTGGCCTTCATCCGCGAAGACACGCTCGACGCCGACCGGCCGTGCCGTGACCCCAACGACTGGCACCGGCTGGACATTGACAACAGCAACATGTCGTACCCCTTCAAGAACATCAACCAGAGCGAGGTGTCGAAATTTCCGTACGCGGTGCTGGAGATCAAGCTCAAGGAAGACGGCAACCGCAAGCGCCAGTCGTGGGTGGAGGACCTGATGGGCTCGCATCTCGTCCACCCGGCGCCGCGATTCTCCAAGTTTGTGCACGGAGTGGCCTCCCTGTTCGAAGACTACGTCAACAACCTGCCCTTTTGGCTGAGCGATCTCGAGACGGACATCCGCAAGGACCCGCAGACGGCGTTCGAGGAGGAGGAGCAGCGGAGGGCGCAGCGGGCCGACGACGTCATGGCCGTCGGCAGCCTCATCGGCGGGACCCGGACCAGCTCCTACAAGGCGGCCCAGAGCTCGCCGGTGGGGGAGACGTACCTGGCCGAGCGCATGGCGGCCGACTCGCGAGCGTCGCTGACGCGCACACTCAGCACCCGGCAGGCGGGCGGTGGCGAGGAGGGCGGCGAGTCGAGCGCGGCGCCGCAGCAACAGGGCTCGGCGCTGGCCGGCACCGGCTACGGCAGCCTGTCCTCCGTCCTGCCCGCCCTCTCGCTGTCCAAGTACGCGCGGGCCAAGCGGGCGCAGAGGGCGCAGCTGCCCGAGGGGGTGGTGAAGCCGACGGAATGGATCAAGAACACGGGCGAGCTCAAGATCGAGCCCAAGGTCTGGCTTGCCAACGAGCGGACCTTTCTCAAGTGGCAGCACATCTGCCTCCTCCAGGGCAGCCTAGCCATCGGCCTCTACACGGCGGCCGGCAAGGACCTGGTGGCCGAGGTCATGGGCATCGTCTACGTCGCCATCGCGGCCTTTGCCGGCATCTGGGGCTACTCGATGCTGCACGCGCGGCGCAACATGATCATGGAGAGGAGCGGCAGGGACTTTGACAACATGTTTGGGCCCATCATCATCAGCCTCACCCTGATGGCCGCCCTCGTCCTCAACTTTGTCCTTCAGGTAAGCAAAGCGGCAGCAGGGAGAGCAGAGGAGGGGAGAGGAGGAGAGCCTGGAGAGGCACTGACTGACGGAGCCATAGTACCGAAAGTTCTTTGAGAAGCTGAGCGACGCGAGCGGATACGAGGTGGCGGCAGATGAACTCTGAAGCGAGCTCAGCCGCAGGGACAGTTGCTGCGACTAGGAGATGCAATCGCATGGCTGGACCGATTTGGAGAGACGGAACGTGTTTGGATCACCGACGATGGGCGCTACTGCGCATACGAAAACGGAGCAAAGTAGTAGTATCACGGGCAACGTAGATGGGCGTATGGGATCTAAGATTTGGCTAAAGATGACATGCCCTTGAGCCGGATGAGTTCTCCAGGAGCCGATTGCGGTCTGTTGTCTGGCGGCGGGCTGCGTCGGAACAGTGGTCGTCCTCGATAATGTAACTTGTAAGGGCGATTGAACAACGTCGAGTCGACGCTGGCCGGGATCGCATTCAGCCGGCTAAGTAGCCATTGTCTATGAAGGCGTCATAGCAGGGAAGCTTTCAGGCGGGCCGTGGCTTTTTTTCCTCGCCCGAAATTCAATTGCCCAGCAGTGATTCACTGGTGGCGGGCGGCGGCTCACGGCCGCTGCGCCTGTTTAAGGCGTGAACAGCAGAGAGCGTGCCGTCGCTTCTGCACGCTCTGTCGCACAGCCAACCAACGACCTTTTATTTTTATTTCTTTCCCCCTCTTGCTTCACTTTCTCTCTTTCGTTTCTCGTCCGTTCAGTGGCCGTCGTCGCGCGCGAGCCGAGCTGTTCCATTAACCGGCCGAGGTCCCCCAATCGGTCCCGTCAGCGGGCGGGACTCACGAACGAGCGACGTGGCCCACAGCAGCACGGCGCAGTCGCTGCATTCCAGAAATCGATAACAGGGGGAGGGAGGGGAGAGGGAGAGAACGAGGGAGGGAGGGAGAGGGAGAGAGAGAGAGAGAGACAGAAAGAGAGAAGAGGGAACACTAGGGGGAGCCACGATTTTTCTCGACTCGCAGCCGGCTTATTTCTGCGCCTGCGGATGACGCCGTGATGGAGCGCAAGAGCAAGCCGGACTCGGACTCGGCCGCCGACTCGGACGGCAGCAAGAAGGAGAAGAAGAAGAAGAAGAAGGGCGGCTTTTTCGGCGGCCTGTTCCGCCACCGCAGCCTGACGACGCGCGGAGGAGGCGGAGGAGGAG
>NJEV01000515.1:0-17500 GCA_002591385.1 Cordyceps sp. RAO-2017
TCTCCCTCTCCCTCCTCAGCCGGCGGGCGGGTCGTCGAGGCTCTCCGGGCCGTTGATGTTGAGCTCGGAGATGCGCAGGATGGTGTAGCGGTGCTTGCTCTTGGCCTGCTTCTTGCGGCGCTGGCGGCGCTTGGTCTTGATCTTGACGCGCAGCGGCTCCGACTCGGTGCCGAGGACGGTGGCGCGGCACTGGAAGACGCGCTCGTCGACGTGCGGCGCGCCCTTGAGCGTGTAGTCGCGGCTGCCGACGACGCTGGCGCGCGTCAGGCGCAGCACGTCGCCCGGCAGCACGCCCGGCATGCGGAACGGCAGCCGCACCTGGTCGCCCTCGCGCACCAGGTAGGGGAACCCGTGGATGTGGACGGTGATGTAGTGGCCCGGCTGCGCGGCCAGCACCGGCAGCAGCCGCCGCACCGAGTCTGGCCCCGACGCCGCAGGCGGGGGGGCCGGGTGGCTCTTCTTCAGCGCCAGCGGCCGCACCAGGCCGCGCGTCGGGTTGCGCGCGTTGTTGGCGTGGACGGGCGCCGCCGGCTCGACCATCGGCGCCGACGAGTTGAACGGGGCCCGGCCGCCGGGGAGCAGCGGCGCCGGCGTCGGGCGGAGGCTCGGGGCCCCGAGCCGCAGCAGCTGCGTCGTCGCTCTTCTTCCGCTCATGCTGGAGTCGTCCGCTGTCGTGGCCCTCGGGGCGGGTGGGCGCGCGCTGGAGCAGCTTGCGGTGGCAGGACCATGGGAGGACGGCCCGGTCTGGAGGATGATTTTCCGATGGCCGCCTTGCCTCTTCTTTGCTGCCCCAAAAAAATGGCGGTGGCTGTTCGGAGCTCGGATTAGCGTAGTGCCGACGGCGGACGTCCCTTTTTTTTTTTTTTTTTTTAAAATAAACACTCGGCCCCGGGCTCTCCCCCCTTCCTTGAGGGGGGGGTTGGGGGTTTTTTTTTTTTTTTTTTTTTTTTTTTTTTTAACACTTGTATGGCCTCGCTCACTGCTACCCCACCGTTCAGAGCAAAGCGCCGGCGGTGAACTATCCGTCTCCCAAGTTTCTCGACGACCATTGAAGCAAGCCCGCATCCGAGCTCCATACCGTCATCATGGTAAGATTCTCGTCCGACAAATGCGCGCTACTCGAGGATGGCGCCGGTGCTGATTTCCTCGACAGCCTCAGAACGAGTACATGGAGAGGTGGCGCAAGCTGCACGGGCGGCGGCTGGACCACGAGGAACGGGCTCGCAAGCGCACGGCGCGAGAGGGCCACAAGGCGTCCAAGGACGCGCAGAACCTGCGCGGGCTGCGGGCGAAGCTGTACCAGAAGAAGCGGCACAACGACAAGATCCAGATGAAGAAGACGATACGGGCGCACGAGGAGCGCAACGTCAAGGCGGCGTCGGAGCGCGAGCCGTCGACGCCGATGCCGGCGTACCTGCTGGACCGCAACCAGCCGTCGGCGGCCAAGGCGCTGAGCAGCGCCATCAAGGACAAGCGGGCGGAGAAGGCGGCGCGGTTCAGCGTGCCGCTGCCCAAGGTGCGCGGCATCAGCGAGGAGGAGATGTTCAAGGTGGTCAAGACGGGCAAGAAGGTGCAGAAGAAGGCGTGGAAGCGGATGGTGACGAAGCCGACCTTTGTCGGGCCCGACTTCACCCGCCGCAACCCCAAGTACGAGCGCTTCATCCGCCCCATGGGCCTGCGCTACAAGAAGGCCAACGTCACCCACCCGCAGCTGGCCGTCACCGTCCAGCTGCCCATCATCAGCGTCAAGAAGAACCCGCAGAACCCGCTCTACACCCAGCTCGGCGTCCTGACCAAGGGCACCGTCATCGAGGTCAACGTCAGCGAGCTCGGCCTCGTCACCGCCGGCGGCAAGGTCGTCTGGGGCCGCTACGCCCAGGTCACCAACAACCCGGAGAACGAGGGCTGCATCAACAGCGTGCTGCTGGTGTGAGCGCCCGTGTCGATTTCGACTGTGTTTTTTTCGTCTTGTGGCCGGGAACGTCTTCGTCCTCTTCTCATCCTTTTCACTTCATGTGCCTGCCCGAGAGATCCACGGACGGCTGGCTCGCTGGCTGGCGGGGCTTACTGTGTCGCATGCAACGGCGTTGAAGGCGTTGGGAACCTGCACGGAAGAGAAGGGGGAAAAGGGGGAAAGGGGGGAAAGGAACTGAGGCGGAACCTGTCTGCTCGCCCTCTGCTGCCGGGATTACATAGGTAGCTTGACTCTTTGACTCTCTGCTCGTATATCCAGGGGTTTGATGCACGTGACACGAACGACCGTACGATGGCAAGTGGTAGAAACGGATAAACATACGCTACGCTTTGTGCAAGGGACCTTTACCCCTCGCACGGGCCGTCTTATTGTCCAGGCGTACCGTGCGTGTATCAACTGCCTTACAGTAAAGCCAGTAAGTCCAGCGAGTCCTTGGATGTCAGGCTCCCACACGCGGCGTCAAACGCTGAAAGTCCGTCCCTCAGTCAGGCGTTCGAAAAAATCAGAAACTTCACGAGCAGAAGCCCCCGAACCCCAGCACGGCATGCCCGGAACCAACGTGAGCCGCATCGTCTCTCGCCTCGTTGCGGACGTCTCGGCTGACAGCCCTCAGGAGCCCGGCCACGGCTCCCTGCCGCAAAGCCCTATGGCCTTCTCGGGCGCGTGGGCGGCCGGGGCGACACAATCCGCATAGGATCTCGCCGGCCGGCGTGCCGCTTTGCACATCCCTGACCTGCCACGCGGCGCGCCGGCTCTGGTGTAAGCCGGCTCCCGGGATCGAAGCCGGGGCCCCGACTGACCAGAGCAATTCAGCGTGTTCCGGATCCTGCCCGCGTCGCCAGTAGGCAAAAGCGGAACGCTACGACAGATGCTTTGTCAGGGCGGCCTGTCTGGCTTGGGGGCCCGTTGCGACGGGAACAAGCTCTGAAGTCACCGGGGGCATCGCCGCGGCTGCGGCTAGCAGCAGGGCGTCGGAGACCGCGATCCTGCCCTCTGTCGTCGGTTCGTCTTTCGGCTGTGCGGCCGGGGCGAGAAGAGAACCACGCCTGGTACCAGGCAAACAAGGAGAGGGGCGACGAGCTCAGAGCACAAACCATGACCCGGACTCTCGAGGTCGCCTAAGCATCTCAAAATTGCCGCCGCCGCCGATGCCCAGGCCGAGACCGTCGAGTCAACCAAGGACGGCGAGGCAATGGACGCCGGGGCTTAGAGTGCCGGACATCTTGGTTGTTGTTTTTTTCTTTGTCTTCTAAGCATTGACTCAATCACCGTCACTTGATCCCCAACCGCCATCACCATCAATCTCTCCTGACCGACAATCCTTCTCCTGCCGGGCTCGAGAGGCGCTTCTGCAGCTGGAGCGCTACCCTTTCCTGCCCCAACTGCATGGCCTTGCGAACCTCCCGCGGCTGACTGACTACACGCGTCAAGACGTCGAGTGGTTCACGAGAGAGAGGCTTGAGTCTAGTTGGATTCGTAAGTGTTGGTTGCACCAATCGGCAAAAGTGGAATGCTCCAACAGATTCTCCATGTATGTCAGGGCGACTTATCCGACTTGTGGCTTGGGGCTGGCTGTGACAATAGAAGCGTGTTCGTTGCCAGCTGGAGCGTCGCTGATAGCCATGAAACGTCTGCTCGGGACCGGGACCGCTCTCGTCTCCCCTCTCTAACCGATCCTTCAGAACACGTGGACTTGGCCCTTGAGATATCCCAGCTGGTTCAGAATTCCCGATGTAGTCCACCCGCCTACCAATGCAGTTTCCAGGCCTGGAGGTCCGCAGACGAAGATCTTTGTTTCGCCATGCGCCGGCGGCGATAGAAGCTCACGCAGAAGCTCCGCCGTGATCTGGCCCTTGCGAAACGGCGACCCCGACCTGGACTTGCCGACTACGTAGGTAGCCTTGAACCGGTCGGGATATTCCCTTTCGAACCTGTCGAGCTCGTCCTTCAGCAGGATGTCGTCGTCTGTATTGACGCCGAAGACGAGGTCGATGCGCGTCTTGTCCTCGGGATTCCGCAGTATGCCTTGTGCCAGCTGGTACAGCGGCGTGATGCCCGTTCCTCCGGCGATCAGCGTCACGTGCGGGAAGCTGTTCGGCTGCCATTGGTAGCTCCTGATGGCCGCGGCGAAGAGGAGCGTCTGGCCGGGCTGCAGAGAGTGCAGGTGCGTGCTCTGCTTGCCATTGGGATATCGCTTGACCAGAAGATCGAGAAAGCCGGACTCGTCTTAGCAAAGGGTCAGCGTCACGGCGGATCCAGACGAGAGGAGTCGTGGGGATAACTCCGGATGCCCTTCACCTGCGGCGCTGATGGGAGTGTACGGCCTCGCAACGGGAAGCCATCGTCCTTGGGGCCAGGCCATCGTCAACACCGCCGCTGGAGACAAGGATGAAGCTGTCAGGCACGTCGTCCCTCCGAGAAGAGAAGGTAAGTCCAGCTCGACTTACAAGTCAGCCAAAAACCGCTCACGGCATCTTTCCGCGGCAATCGGAACCGGAGCCGCTTCGTGTCGTGGCTTACGGCCTCGCTGCTCTCGAGCGGCAGGGAAACGAATGCCGGTCCACCGGCGAAGACACTGGCTGGTTCTTCCTCCATCGAGGAGTATTTCCGCTTCGCTATGGAGACGACGCCGGTTCTTATGCTTCTATAGGTGACGGTGGCTAGTATTGGCTTTAAGCTGGTTGAGAGCAGCTGACATGGAGGTGGTCCAGCACAAGGCATGTCGGCAGGGGAGAGATGCTTTTGAGAGGAGGAGGACTTGACCTCTCTCGGCTGACAAAATCTGGCAAGAAAGTGTAGCGGTCTTTAATGTCAAGGGGCCACAGGACCACTCAAGGCTACACAGCCCGCCGAGTCCGAATCAAGAGCCCGGGGAAGGTCGCGGGGCATAAACGATAATTTGAGCTTCAGACCGGAAGTCCCTGCACAAACGCCCACGTTTCTCCGGTATCGCTGCCTGTTTTCGTCGTTTCTGTCAAGCCAAATCAACTAACTAAGGGGGTAAGTGGATATCGGATGATCGGACAGTCGGCCCGCCGAGGGGGCTCGGCGGGGGCTCGGCGGGCACGAGCGGCGCGACTCGGGGCCGAGACTGGCGGAACGGGCGCCGAACGGGATTTCAGAGTCCTGGAGCGGGCCCTGCCCAGAATCTGGTACAGGGGCATTCCCCGTTCATCGGCCGTCTTTCGGCCACTGTTTCTTCTTTCGAGTCTGTGGGGGCACTAAGAGGCGGAAGCAAATCGTGGGGGCTTCCTGGGTGTCGAGGCCGAAACGAAGGATTTGTATATACCGCATTCACTCATGAAATTCTCCTCGACGATAATGCCCAGGGCCTTTGCTGACCTTGGGGAGCCCTACCACAATTGGTGCAATAAGATATCTAATCGAGAGAGGCAGCGCCAAGGGCCAAGAAAAGCGATATAATACGTTGATTATGGGGCTCTCTAACGTGAGCCAGGGGCGTCATACCGGCGTCGAGGTGAATTCCGTGAGTGAATACCGTGGTTCAGCGTCCCGGGAATTCAGGGTACTGCCGCTACGCAGCAGAATATATCAATGAAATGACGTGGAGAGACGGAAGTTGCCCTCCGAGCCGGCTGGGTTGGTGTCCGCTCTGATCTGGTTGATGCTGTCCGCCGTGGGCTTCGCAGCCAGTTTTGTACCGGACTTGGAATCATGGTTCTATTGCGATGCTTGTTGAAGCGTCGGCCGATTGTAAGAGAAAACCTCCCGTCGACCCGAGAGGCCAGTCTTTTTCCAGAAGGCTGTTGCCTCTGAATCTTGGAAAGGTGCCGAGGCATGAGATGCTAAGTGGACTTCCGTCTGCGCTTGACGGACTATGAGATCGGCAGGTTGTTATTATGTTGGTGTGGATTTGTACCCAGGCTGCTTCAAGGCCAGGGACTGAACCTTCCACGCAGACCGTATTTCCCTGACAGAGACACGAAACCATGCTCCATCTGCTCAATGTCTCGTGGCAATGGGTTTAACGAATACCAGATTCCTGACACAGGCACCACCCTGAGGGAACGCGATGGGGGAAGCGCACCTGCTGCCCGAACCTAACATATTGCAGTTGCTTCTCACAGCGTATGAGATTTGGAGACGGCGGGCCCGGATAGTCAATACAGGACACGCCAGACCAAGCACGTGCTGCGAAACGACGTATGTATACTCGGCAAGTGACGATGAGACACAAGAGGATCAAAGAGTAAGACACACAGCACACACCCAGTATGAAGCGGATTCGACGTGCCTGGTGAACGGCATTGACGGGGCAGTTTGCTTAGGTAACAGTCTAAATGCTGAGATTGCTGCTTTTCGTACGCGGTCTTCTAGATCAGGAATGCCTTGACAGTAAGGCCAATAGAGTCTATATGTACGTCGAGCCCGATTGATATCAGCACGCCAAGAGGTTCCCTGTTTTTTGTAGCGCAGAGCTCATCTTGTGGTAAAGCTTGCAATTTGAGGAGGCATTGCCATTGACTAAAGCGTCGAGTTTCCGGCGGATGCTGTACTGTGAACAACACGTGAGACCAAAACTCGGCACAGCAGGACAGGATAGGCGTTAGAAAGCTTCTTTGTCTTGTAGTCAACGCATTATGCATACGATCGAAGGAAGAGCTTATAGCTTAGCGAAGTCCAACCAACTATTGGCAGAAATGCAAGTCTTTGCTAACTACCTAGTGCTAGCTCAAGTCTCGCGGACTGCCTGCTTCTAGAAACATAGACCAGCTGCTGGCCTATCGGCCCGTACATTTATCCGGTGCGGCGGCGGCTGCGCGAGACTGGAAGAGGCAGCACGGATAGTCCGAATCAATTGACAGACCGGGAAGTTGCAACGCCTCCCCATTGAAGCGCGGCTGGAAAAGAACCAAGCCATAGCGGTCATGTGTCTGCATTTGGCTGGCCTTGGCCCTTGAGGCGTTGTCGGGTGGAAGATAGACACTCTATGTATGTACAGTTCGGGATGACTTGAGCCATATCTCGCAGGTACGTACCTCTGTTGCTTTGCTGCCTGGGCCTGGCCTAGACGTGTTAGGCTGCCTGCCCCTCTTCGAAAAAAAAAAGGGTCCAAGAAAAGGGCCTCTGGGCGGTGACGGCGACGGACTGGGCCTGCACATATTTTCTGCCCGACAAAAAACTTCCCGTCTCTCCCTCCGCCTCGCCGTTGGACAGACATTGGTGCCTCGCTGCAAATTCTTTGCCCATCGCTCTGCTGTCCAGAAGCCGCTCTATCCTGGTTCTGGGTCGGAAGAGCATTGACCAAAAGGAACCGACGCGCTCTTGTCTTCTTTTTTACCCCTCTTGTGCCTCTCCTCTCCCCGCTCGTTAACCCTTCTCCTGCTTGGAGTCTTCCTCTCCTTCATCTTTCTCTCCCTCCTCCTTTTCGCCTTCGCCTCCCTCCGATCCTCGACCGCGTCGCGAACCGTCTCTCGAAAAAGACATTCAAAGAGGAAACGAGTTGAAACAGGCCGGTCCTTGATCCTGCCCGCCTCCCCGCGCAAAAAGAATGAGTGGCGACAAGATGGAGGTTGAGATGGCCGAGGAGAAGATGAAGGCGCTCGAGCACAGCGAGCAGCACTACTTCAAGAGGTCAGCACATCCGCATCGCGCCCTGTGCCACTGAGACCTTCTTTCCGTTGGCCCTGGCCCCGCCGTATGTGTTGTCCACGATGCTGACTCGGAGGCGCTTGACGGCTGCAGCTACGACCACCATGGTACTTGACAATCTACTCGTCCTGAGACTTCAAATAAGCAAACTGTTCGATCTGGACCGCGGCTAATCGTTGTCTTTCCATGCGACTCTGTACACGACCAAAAGGGATTCACGAGGAGATGCTGGTAAGCTTGCGCCCCCGTCCCCCGCCGCCGTGGGAAGAGCCAGAACGCCGGTCTTGACGACCGCCTGGCCTCGCCGTGTCGCATCTTGTCGCGCCTGCGAGGCAGTCTCCTGCGCTCGTCCTGGCCCATCTCGGATGCTGACGCCGCTGGGTGACGCAGAAAGATGAAGTGCGCACGCGGTCGTACATGAACGCCATCGTCCAGAACAAGCACCTTTTCAAGGACAAGGTTGTCCTCGACGTCGGATGCGGCACCGCCATCCTGTCCATGTACGTCGCCTCCTCTGTTCCTCGGACGGCGGACCTTGTTCGCCCTTGTACTCCCCCCTTGCCAGACGCCCACACCGAACGCGTCGCTCAACCGCCGCAGGTTCGCCGTCAAGGCCGGTGCCAAACACGTCATCGGCGTCGACATGTCGTCCATCATCTTCAAGGCCCGCGAGATCGTCAAGGCCAACGGCATGGCCGACAAGATCACGCTCATCCAGGGCAAAATGGAGGAGGTGCAGCTGCCCTTCCCCAAGGTCGACATCATCATCTCCGAGTGGATGGGCTACTTCCTGCTCTACGAATCCATGCTCGACACCGTCCTCTATGCCCGCGACCGGTACCTCGAAAAGGATGGCCTGATATTCCCCGACAAGGCCACCATCTTCTTCGCCGGCATCGAGGATGGCGACTACAAGGAGGAGAAGATTGGATGTGAGCGCGCCCCCCCCCCTCTCCGCCCTTGTCTGTCCCCCCTCCGTCGGGGACCGGCCCGGCTGACCTGGACTCACCAGTCTGGGACAACGTGTACGGGTTCGACTACACGCCCCTGAAGGAGACGGCCCTGTCGGAGCCGCTGGTCGACACCGTCGAGCTCAAGACGGTCGTCACCGACCCCACCTCGGTCCTCACCCTGGACCTCTACACGTGCACCACGGCCGACCTCGCCTTCACGACGCCCTTCAAGCTGTCGGTCAAGCGCGACGACTTCATCCACGCCCTGGTCGCCTGGTTCGACATCGACTTCACCGCCTGCCACAAGCCAATCCGCTTCTCGACCGGCCCGCACACCAAGTACACGCACTGGAAGCAGACCGTCTTCTACTTCAAGGAGGTCCTGACCGTCCAGCAGGGCGAGGAGGTGCAGTGCAAGCTGCGCGTCAAGCCCAATGCCAAGAACCGGCGCGACCTCGACATCGACTTCGAGTACGAGCTCGAGACGGGCGACGTCACCCGCTCGGCCGCCGGCAAGTGCGAGTATCACATGTGCTGAGTGAGAGAGAGAGGGAGAGAGAGAGAAGTCTGGCTGGACGGGCAGCCGGGAGGAAGGCACGAGATAGCCATGTAGACTTGCGAGCGAGGAGGGGACAGGGCGGGAGCAGGGCAGGGACGGGAGGGTATATATCATGTCGCGTTGCATCGCCGAGCCATGGCCGGGAGGGATCCGTCTGCGCGTTTTGCTTTTGATCTTTCGGGCACAGGTAGATGAACGCATGCCGAGCCAGTGACGCACATTGGCCTCACCAGACAAGAGACCAAGACGAACAAGGTAGAGGAGGGGGAAATGATAAAGGGAGAATCAAGGTGGATGGCCGGCAGAGAGCACGGCACGGCGAGGTCGGTCGCAGCCGGCCCGGCTCGGGGGCACAGAATATACGTACATGCACGGCAGATTCACTGTCCGCGGCCTCTGACCACGGCCCCCTTTTCGCCTCCCATTTTCTGGCGGGCTGCGTTACGGGGTGCGATACAGGCCGGCTCTGCCGCTCCTCTCATCTTCTCGCCTGCTTTTATTTTTTTTCGTCGTGCTATCGAAAATGCCGTCGCTTGGAACGCAAATCTCAGACCCCTTGCCGCCAGCCCCCGTGAGCTTGGGGTTTTTTTTACTGTGTGTGTTGATGTGTGTGTGTGTACACGTGTGTGTGTGTGCGTGTGTGTGTTTGTGTGCGCGCGCTTGTGCGTGCTTTTTGCATTGCCTGCCCTTTTCTTGGCCGGCCGCCAGCTCCATGGCCTCCGTCCCTCTCATCAGAGCTGCTCCGGGCGAGGTTCCGCTCTGGCGGCATCCTTTTTGACCCCCCCCCCCCCCAATGCGGCCATTCACGCCTCGCCGAATGGCATCATCCAGTCTTCCAGCAGGTCGTCGTCTTATGAGCCGAATTGCTTGACGATCTGGGCCACCTTGTTGGCCAGCTCGTCGGCCTCGGACCGGGTCGCCGCCTCGGCGTAGACGCGGCACGCGTTCTCGGTGCCGCTGGCGCGCGCGAAGGAGCGGGCCGTCGTGTACTTGCGCACCACCTGGTCGATCGCGTCCTGGGCGCGGGCCGGGTGGCTGAGGCGACGCTCGGCGTCGGTGGCCTTGAAGAGGTCCTTGTTGCCGACCTCGACGCGCACGAGGCGGTTGGGCAGGTCCGTGTACGTCATGGCCCAGTCCTTGAGCGTCCAGCCCTTGTGGGCGAGGATGACCTCGACCAGGAGCATGTCGGTGATGGCGTCGCCGACCGTCTGGTTGATGAGCTCGCCGACGGCCGTGAGCGTCTCGAGCGCGTCCTTTTGCGCGGGCGACTGGGGCTCCTTGTCGCGGAAGACGCGCATGGCCTCCTGCGAGAAGACGACGGTCCCATGGCCGTTGGCCTCGAAGTAGACGCCAATGTCGAACTGGCAAGCCGCGTGGTGCAGGTGCTTGACGCCGGTGGGGGTGCAGACGACGGGCAGCCGCAGGTGCTTCTCGATGTAGCTCGTGCTGGCGCCGTTGGCGTAGGCCGTCTGCACGACGCCGATGCGGAGGTCGTCCTCGAGGCCGGCGGCGCGGACGAGGTCCCCGATGAAGGAGGCGCTGAGGGACGAGATGCGGTCGCCGTCGAGCATGAAGAAGCCGGTGTCAGGGTCGATCCAGTAGTAGATGAGACGGTCGGCGTCGCCGTCGAAGGAGCAGCATCGCGCGCCCGGGACGGGCTTTGGGTTCTGGGGCGTCCGCTGCTTCGTCTTGACGTAGTCGGCACCGCACTGCACGGCCGGACGTGGTCAGCGCAAAGGTTGCCATGGCCGACGTCCTGCGTCTCACTCACCTCCAGGTTGAGCACCTCGGGCCGGAGGACGTCGTCGTTGACGATCTTGACGTCGAAGCCCGTGTCGGGCTTGGGCAGGACCTTGAGCATCTCGGCCAGCTTGGGGCCCCCCACACCGTTGGCGCAGTCCACGGTCAGCTGGCCCTGGATCTTCCTGCCGCGCAGGGCGTGGACGAAGGCGTCGGCGAACTTTTGGTAGTAGCCGGCCTCGGTGGCCTGGCCGTACGACTTGGGGGTGCCCTCGGTGTTGACACATCGGGTCAGGTAGTGCAGCTGGGGCGTCGTCAGGATCTTGTAGTCGGTGTATTCGGCGTTGGCGGCGTCCAGGGCGTCGGCGAGGGCGGCGACGAGGCCGTGGCCCGAGGGGCGCGTGTCGCGGCCGTAGACGACGCGGGCCGGGCCGGCCAGGTCGATCTTGAGGCGCGCGGCCAGGGCTTTGTAGCCGTCGAGCAGGGCCTGGTCGGAGGGGCAGTTGACGAGGTGGGTGGCGTAGACCTCCCACTCCTGCTCCAGCATCTCGCCCATGGGGTCGACGATCTTGACGCCGTTGTCGGCGGCCGGGTTGTGGCTGGCGGTGACCATGACGCCAATGGCCTGGCCGTTGAGCTTGCGGCTGCGCAGGGCGGCGACGAGGCCGACGCGGAACGAGACGCCGGGCAGCAGGTCGGCCCTCATGCGGAAGCCGGCCGTGCCATACTTGTAAGCGTGGCCGGCCGTGATGGGGTGCCTGGCCGAGGCGGCGAGAATCTTGTCGTCCATGGCGCTGCTCGGTGGCGGGCGATGTCCAAGAAGCCGAGGCCGGGGCAGGAGATGGACCAATGGATTTCTATGCGGTGGGAAAGGGAAGAGTCAACCAGAAGTCGGGGGCCGGTAAGATGCCTAGGTGGCCCGGGCTCGTGACACAGAAATAGATGAGCGGCAGCTCGGCCAGGCCTGCCTCGCCTCGGCTCGTCTCGGCTCAGCTCAGCGTTGGATGACTTGTCCTTGCTATGCTTCAAGGGCGAGACTAGCGGTAAAGAAGTCGAAAGCGAGGACAGGATGGAGGAGAAAGGAGGAGTCGGGACAGCCAAAGGGTAGAGGAGGGCCGAGATGGTAGGGGTGAGGAAAAAAAATAGGACAGGACAGAGGGGTCAAAGAGGGGTAACGTACGAACGGCAGGGGGGACGACGGCAGGCACAGAGAGGCTGTACAGTATGTAAGTGCTGTAAGAAAGGAACTCAGGTTTCTTTTTCTTCCTAAAAAACAGCACGGCGGGTGAGTGACGCAGGCTGCGTCGCGTCACGATGCGAGATGTGATTGAAGGGGCTTCGCAGGCTTGGTCCTGGCAACTTCAGGCAAGGCGCGGCGAGCCATGCAAGGCAATCGACCTCCGTCACGTCGGTCGAGGTGACACGAGGCCGTCGACCCCGCTTAGGGGGCAGTGGCAGTGTTGTTAAAGCTGTTTGTTTATCTCTCCGCTCCCCGTCGCCTCGCCTTGGCGAGGGCCTCGTGCCGAATTTGCGCGCGACGCGACTCCCCATGGCATCGCCTAGAGGCCTGAGCTTACAAGCCGGGGCTCCAACGTTCGTCGCAGAAGCAACCTACGGCATCGTGCCTCTGATGTATACCTCGGCGTCCTGACGTACCTGCCTCTGCCTACCTGCACCTACTGTATACGGACGCCTTGAGGTGCGGCACAGCAGCGTGGGTGGCGCAGCGCAGCCTGTTGGCCAGCAGGCTTCAGTAGGTCGGTCTCCTGTGACAGTGGCTGGCGACCCCTAATGACAGCCACGTTGTCCGCCCACGCCCACTGGAAGCCAGCGCGGGCTGTCTGTTGTTCGGGGAACTTCCCGAAGTGCCCAGGCAGGTAGGTAACTGGACCATCGCAATGGATATTGAGTTAGATGAAGGGTGTCGTCATCGCACTCTCGCCTACCTCTCCACCCATACTTTAGGAATTATGCATGACCGGACGCTGGCTACCTAAAAGGTACATACATTCCTCGTACATACATTCTGCATCGACATATATACATACGCTTAAGCATCGTCCTCCGCTCTGCACCACCTGCTCCATCTCTGCAACCCCAAAATGCCTCGCATAATCTCCTGAAAGTCCCATCTCCTCTCCATCGAAACCGATGCTGCGCTGTCTCCTTTTGACGTTTGCTGCACAACGCCGTCATCCCCTGCGACGCAAGCCTTGGCCTGCATAGACGAGGCCCGTCAGCCAGGGAGGCTGCATGGACAGATAAAAGTACCTCTTCCTTTAGGCTCCAGCAGCGCTGCCAGGTACCCCAGATACTCTGTTGACCCCTTGCCCGACTGTCGCGCTGCAGCAGGACCCTTACAGTATCATCAGGTACTTACCTGATGCGGGCACCAAGCTCGTGTTAGTCAGAGGACAAACGCGGTGCAAATAAGCTGTCCCCTCAGTCTTCGGCTGTTTTGGCATCGACACGTCCGTCATCCAGTCTCTCCCGAACCGCGTCAAACCGCAGATCTCGGCTCTTTCCCGACATCCGTCTGTGCTCTGTGCTTCTTTGCTCCATCCCGACCCGTGCTGATGGCTTTGTAAACAACCCGAGTCGTCTTTGGCCATGGCAGACGACTCCGACTGTGCAAACCCCCGGCTCCTCGCCTGGGTCAAGGAATGGCTGGACGTGGCTCGCGAACGCAACTCCAAAGGCGTCACCGCCTACAAGAACGCCTACGAGTCCCTCAAGGCCTGTCCCCTGACCTTTCAACACCCGGCCGAGCTCCAGCAGCTCAAGGGCTTCGGCCCCAAGCTGTGCGAGCGTCTGACGGAGAAGCTCCAGACGCACTGCCAGCAGAATGGCCTGTCCATGCCCCAACATCCCCGTGTGGCCAGGCCAACCGGGGACGGCGCCGACGGCGCCGACCATCACGCGCCCAAGAAGAGGAAGAGAGCCCAGGCCAAGGCTTATGTCCCTGCCTTTCGCTCGGGTGCCTACGCCCTCGTCATCGGACTCTCTACCCTGTCCGAGGCCTCCTCCAAAGGCATGACCAAGATGGACCTTATCCAGGCCTCGCAGCCGCACTGCGACTCGTCTTTCACCGCCCCCAGCGACCCCACAAAATTCCACACTGCGTGGAACTCGATGAAGACGCTCGTCCAGAAGGAGCTTGTCTACGAGAGCGGCAGGCCGCTCCGTCGCTACGTCTTGACTGACGACGGCTGGGACGTGGCCAGGCGCATCAAGCAGACGGCCCAGTGGCAGTCTGACAACAGGGACCATCCGGCTGGCGACCAGGCACTGGCCGGAGCCTCGAGCGGAGCCCACGATCCCGACCCGCTCGTCCCGCTTCCGTCCCCTTCTCCTGCTGCCGAGCCCCTGCAGGAGGACGCGTCGACTCACCGCCACGTCGTTGCACAAGGCTCGCCAGTCTCGGAGACCGGCTCCTTGCCCGCCTTCAGGCCCATCAAACTGCTCCCGGGCTCCTTTTCCGTCCATCTTGTGCTCGACGTCCGTGAGGTCAGGGCCAAGACGGATCGGGACTATATGCAGCAAGAGCTGGCCAAGCAGGGCGTCAAGCCCATCATGAGGAGCCTCGAAGTCGGGGACGCTCAATGGATCGCCAAATGCCACGACCCGGACCTTTTGCCGACGCATGGGGCCGAGGGAGACGAGGTCGTCCTGGACTGGATCGCGGAAAGGAAACGCCTCGACGACCTAATTGGCAGCATCAAGGACGGCCGCTTCCACGAACAAAAGTTTCGCCTCAACCGCTCCGGCGTCAGGAAGGTGATATACATCATCGAGGAAATATCCATGGACCCGGCCACCTACCAAAAGTACGAGGAGGCCGTCCAGTCTGCCATTGCCTCGACGCAAGTTGTCAACGGCTATTTCGTGAAGCGCACGGCCCAGATGGACGAAACCATCAAGTACCTCTCCCGCCTGACCCAGATGCTGAAGCGCGACTACGAGAGCAAGACTCTCAATGTCATCCCGACCAGGGTCCTGACCGCCCGGAACTACCTTCCGCTCCTCGCCCACCTACGCGCGAGAGAACCGTCCACGTGCTACAGCATCAGCTACAGTGCCTTCGCGTCGCTGGCGTCCAAGTCGGACACCATGACCCTGCGAGATGTTTTCCTCAAGATGCTCATGACGACCAAGGGCGTGACGGGCGAGCGCGCGCTGGAAATACAGAAGCGGTGGCCGACGCCCTACGATTTTGTCAAGGCCTTCGAGGCCTGCGGGGCCGGGGAGCAGGGCGGGAAGCGCAAGCGCGAGCTGGTGGCCGTCGAGCTGGACCACCTCGTCGGCAGGAAAAGGGTCAGCAAAGCACTCAGCCACAGAATCGCCGAGGTCTGGGGCGATGCCTAAATCGGCTGTATTGTGGCCCCGAAGTCACAAGCCGCTAGCAGAGCCTATGTTGATACGAGCGAAGGAGGATGGTGTCGTGTCCTCCCGCGACCAGCCACAAGACAGGACCGGGATTGGATGGAGCCTTTCCGCTCAAGGCTGTCCGCCCAGGCCTTGAGCGACGATGCGTCGCACCATCTTCTCCAGCAGGGGGATCGAGGCGGATCCGCCCGAGGCCCCGAGGAGTCCCGCCAGCGACTTTTCCGCGTACTTGGCCATCATGTCCACCTCAATGTTCACCGTCTCGCCCTTGGTCTTGTGTGCGAGAACGACTCGCTCCTGAGAGTAGGCGATGAGCATAATCTCCCACCAGCCGTCCGTGTCGTCGACCTTGGTCACGGTTAGGCTGGTGCCGTCGATGGAGATGAAGCCTTTGTAGACAATGTACCGCAGCATGTCGCGGTTCCGCGGCTGGAAGCGGAAGGTCAGAGCGTTGCCGTCCTGCGTGACAGACAAGATCTCGGCCGTCGTGTCGACGTGACCTTGGACGAAGTGCCCGCCCATGCGGGTGTCGGCCCGGACGGCACGCTCCAGATTGACCCTGCTGGCCTCCTTGAGCTCTCCGAGGTTGGTGATGCGAAGCGTCTCCGGCGCCACCCCGACCTTGAAGCTGTGGGGGCCGAAGGAGGTGACGGTAAGACAGCAGCCGTTGATGGCGATCGAGTCGCCTTCATGGCAGTCCTTGAGCAGGTCCGAGCCGGACGGGATGGTGAAGGTGACGGTGGTGCCGCCCGTCGAGTCGTTCGTATCGAGGTTGGAGACAACTGTGCGTGGCCTGGTTCAGCCGCGGCACAAAGTCTCCATCATGGCCGTCGGCTCTGACTCACCTCCGATCTCTTCGACGATGCCGGTAAACATGATGGGTGCCGGGGCAGCCGCTGCGCAGGTACCGAGTCAGGCGATGGTCGCGTCAGCGGGGGTCGAAGATCGTTTCGCTACGGAAGCAAGGGAGTTATGGGCTGTTTTGAGCTGTTGAACGGCCCGAGAGAATCAGAAGCGGTCGCTGTCGGTTGAGGCCAAGGACGAACCGTCGCGTCGACTCCACTACGGTGAATGCTCGTCTTGATGTTAATTAATAATTCGCTCGGCACTCCAAGCACTTGGCCGGTTGAGGCGAAGCAAGCGGACGATGTCGCTTTGGAGGCCCAGCAGCCGGGCCCAGACCCTTGGCCCTCGGATTGCCGCCTCGGCCCGCCCCATCGGCCGGCATGCTTATCGATAACGTCGGCGGCCCAAAATTTTCTAGAAGCTGGCGATGCCGGCCCCCTGTCCCGCCGGCTTTTGGAGTCGAACAAAACGGCCGGGCTGAGAGCGCCAATCTCTTCTTCAGCAGCGAGCTCTCTCTATCAGCGCCAAATTCCACGTGTGTCTCGGGCCGCAAATATCGGCCCACGTCGCGCAACACCGATCCGCCAACGCGAATGAAGCCTTAGCCGACCGATTGCCTGCTTCCCATCTCGGACCGCAAAGGTCGGCGCACGGCTCTTGTGGTCTCCCCGGGGGAGGCTTTCGCGAGCGATGGCGCCCAGCCGGCCCAGCAACAAGAAGGAGCCGAGCCCGGGCTCGGTGCTTGCCGACGCTGACACGCAATTCGCGGCCGGCAACCTCGACGAGGCCATCATACTGGCGACGAGAGCGCTCGAGGCGACGGGGCCCGGCGGCGACTTCGAGCTGAGAGCGCTCAACCTCCTCGGGGTGCTGCAGTTCGAGAGCGGCGAGGTCGATGAGGCGCGCGCACACTTCGAGCGCGCCGCGGGGCTGGACGAGGAGGGCCTGGCGGACGAGAAGGTCGGCGGCGGGCCGGAGAAGTTCCTCTTCCTGGCGCAGCTGAGCGACGAGGGCGGCCTGGACAGCGTGCGGTGGTTCGAGCGCGGCGCGGTGGCGCTGCGGCGGCAGATCCAGGCCCTGTCCGAGGCCGGCGGCCGGACGGCCGAGCAACAGGCCGAGCTGGACGAGAAGCAGCAGCGGCTGGGCGGCGTGCTGTGCGCCGTGGCCGAGGTCTACATGACGGACCTGTCGTGGGAGTCGGACGCGGAGCAGCGGTGCGAGGCGCTCGTGACCGAGGCGATGCTGATCGCGCCCGACGCGGCCGAGACGTGGCAGACGGTCGCCAACGTGCGCCTGTCGCAGCAGCGGACGGACGAGGCCCGGGCCGCGCTGGCGCGGAGCCTGGCGCTGTGGCGCGACCTGCCGCCCGCGCACCCGGCCGTGCCCGCGTTCCCGGCCCGCATCGCGCTCGCGCGCCTGCTGCTCGAG
>NJEV01000516.1:323-17496 GCA_002591385.1 Cordyceps sp. RAO-2017
TCGTCGACGGCGGCTTCCGCCGCGGCTCCGACGTCGTCAAGGCCGTCTGCCTCGGCGCCACCGCCGTCGGCATCGGCAGGCCCTTCCTCTACTCCCTGAGCTACGGCCAGCCGGGCGTCGAGCACGCCATCCAGAGTCCGTACCCTCCCCCTTCGGCTCCAGCCCAAGCAAACTCTTCCTGTCCCGTCCGCTGACCGATGGCCAGTCCTCAAGGACGAGATCCACACCGCCATGCGCCTCTGCGGCATGACGGACCTGGCCCGCGACGCGCACCCTCGCTACCTCAACACCAAGGACCTGGACCCCCTCGTGCCCGACCCCGACGGCCCGCTCGGCGGCGGCCTCTACAGCAAGCTGCGCAGGATCCGGAGTCGCCTGTAGCGGAAGTTAATGGCCCCTCAAATCGATCTGCTCGCCTCTATCAACCGAACGTGCCGTGAAGTGAAATCAAAGGTTCCAGCCTCCCCCTGTCGCGCCCGTCCTCCCCCTTTCGCGATGCCAGAGCCGGAGAGGTCACGTCCTACGCCCCGCGCCTGATTGGCCGGACGGGCCAAGACATGCCCGATCCGGTAACTCCTCTGCGCTCTCCGGACCTCGAACGCTCTGTGCCCGTGCGCCCACGTCGGTATATCACCTTTGTGACGCTTCGTAAACGTAAACGCTTGATAAGCGACCATTGATCCCGGCAGACGCGTTCAGCCGTGAATCACGGACGATGGCCAGGTGAATCACGCATCATGAAAAAGTGGAGACACCCGTGACAGCTGGCGGCAGGTGCAGTCCGAAGATGGGATTCTCGTAGGTGTATAAATCTGCCAGGCCCCCCCACACCTCGAAAATTTCTGTTTCTTCTCACTTTTCTATCCATCGTCCTCTTCTACCGTTGCTTCCAGACCTGGAGATAACTACTAACCTCCATCCTACTAATTTTCTCGCTCTTCTATCGAACATCCTCATCGACTACCGCCTACAGCGCCTGCTGCGGCTCCAGCCCCGTCCCGCGCCGCTCTCCTACCTCCGGCACGCCGTCTCGGCCTCGGCCTCTGGGGCTGGGCCGGGAGATGACTAAAAAGCTCCATTCTATATACTTGCTTTTCCATCGATCAGCCTCTTCGACTATCGTCATCGGCTGCGGCTCCAGGACCAGCTGCGGCTCAGGCTCTGTCGCCGGCTTCGTCCCACGCTGCTCTCCGTAGACACGCCATGGATACAGGAGTGAGTCAAACCCCCCTCCCTCCTTTCCGTCCGTCCGACCGCGCCGGCGGCCCGGTGCCCGTGCCCTTGCTCGTGCTTACAGTGTCGCAGGATCCTCTCGTTCCTCCGCACGTCTAACTGCCAGTCAGACACCATCCGGAGCAGCGACAAGGCGTGCGGAAACTGAATTTTGTCGAGCAGTTCAACAACAGGAAGTCCACCGCCCAGATCTTTGTGGCCAGCATCAACACTCTCCCGTCAGGGGCCTTGGCTGCCAGCGGAACTTCTCCGCACCCTTCGACAACTGCCGATCAGTCAGAGGATCCACCGTGGGGAGTACGGCCGCTGCGTTTGGGCTGGGCCAGAACCTCCACTTTGCTTGTCACGTTGGCATCGTGGCGTGCTACCACCACAGTGCAGATCACGTCTGGCAGGCCCTTGGGCGGCTGCACCGAATCGATGACGAACACGGGGTCTCTTCCGCATGCGCTCGCTCTGGGTTCTTGTTCCCTCGTCCGGCTGGGGGCTCTGCTCTCGTCGACCCCGGCATTGGCCCGGGAGACAACCCCTCAACCGGAAGTGGGCGGTCTTGCTTGCCAGGCTCGCCACCTCGCTGCTCGAGACAGACATCACGGTGTTGGAATTTCAGCCGGAGAGAGAGGGTGCGCAGGCGGGTCTCCACGGAGCTCGGTGGAGGAGGACCATGACGACCATCCATTGCCTCGTGTTGAGGCGCGACGCCGAACCGGGTGAGATTGGGCAGAGACGCCGGGAATAGGAGACCCGGGGCCGTGAAGCGGGGGACTCAGGGGCAGCCCGTCCGCCATCCCTCACTGGTCGGCTGCGCCGCCATCTTCGGGCGAGTCCGGCCTCGCGTCGAAACTGGCCGAGAGCCGTTCGAGCTCATGGGTGTTTGCTTCCTCGGCGCTTCCGGACCCGTCTCACAGAGCACTGAGACACCCACGCAAACCGACACCCAGTTTACGGAAGAGCATGATAGCCGTCGCGGACCATATGCCCCGCCAAGGGCAGGAAACAACGGCGGCGTGAGAAGTGTACGGACTGTGGCCGATACAGCCACAATGACGGGGCTTGCTGGCACCAACGTGAGTGCTCACGAGTATATGTCTTTACTCGACCGCGTATTGACATATCGAGCAGGTCCCGCCCCGGTCGCGACTAATATATACATAACAAATGTATATGGAGGTTCCCCTACCTTGGTCCAGGTAAGAAACACTCTACATTAATTCGGGGTTTTTTCCCTTTGTCTAATGCTTGCGAAAGGCCGCGTCCCTACCGAACCTAGGCCCATCGGGTCAGGGGGCTGCCTCTGACCGGCGGCAGAAGAAGAAGAAATGCTGAGAGCGAGAAGGCCAGCACACAGGCCAGCATCACGAAGCTCATGCTGAGAGCGAGACGGTCAACCGCCATCTACGCGCACAATCGGGGTTTTCCAAAGAGTTCACGACGGAAGCTTTTGCGAAATAAGAGAAACTCGAGCGCTACATACGACTACACGCTCGCAATGGGACGGCGTGAAAGATGGAGGAAACGGCGGCAAAACTTTGACCAATCACTTTCTTCCTGCGTAAGATCTATATCCACCGATTGGCGCCTCCCGCTTCACGGCTAGCATCCCTTTCTTCCGCGGCACAAAGCCCCCGGACACGCCACCTCAATCCTGGACTTCCGATACAACATATGCCGCTGCGCCTCGTCCCAGCATCGTCTTCATGATGTTCGTTCTACTCTCTTCAGAAGTCTCCAAGGGCAGAGACGCCTCTGACAGGCGATTGAGGCGATGCTCAGCAGCTCAGCCGTCCAACACCCGACCCCTAGCTACAGCATCGCCATCGAATGCGTCGAAACGCGAGGCCATGGAGCACATCAATCGAGAAACCACAACGAGATGTCCAAAGATGGAACGGGCCATAGCCAACGCTCAGACTCGGCCTCGGCATTGGGGGTCGATGACCTGCGGGAGGAGCCAGACATCCCGAAACCCAGGCTTCGACCTCGACGAGTTTCAACGCCTTGCAACGCCGTGAGGATAATAGCGGACCGCAGTCACGTTCACCACACTTCCGTCGGTCCGAGGCAAACACAATTGGACATGTCAGACAACGAATTCCACTGAGGACAGCTTGGATAATGAAGTTCCCAGTCTCAGCGACACCGCGACCCATGTGGCAGACTCGACGGCTATGCTTCTTGCCGTACACCTTTGGGCCGACCTTCAGAGAGAGGCTCGCTTTCACACGGTGCAAGGGTCACGGACCCGGTTGTGGTTACCCGGGTGCCCCGGGCTAGGCCACCCCCGCACAAGCGTGCGCGGGGGCTGTTTACCCCCTTAACGTGGATGTACCCACACCGGTGAAGGCTCTTCAAGAGATGACTTCCGCGATGCTTCTGAGTCGAGCCCAGAACCACGAGGTTCACTCTCACAGGATGCTCACTGAGAGAAGACATGGCCTTCGCGGCATACCAGCCGATGAAAGCTCTGGAGAACGTGATCCCAAATCCCTCCCAGAAAGAGACTAAGAAGTACGAAAAGGTCAGAGCAGTTTACGAAGATAACTGGAAGAAGATGGCGGAGGGGATTTTCCAGGTTCCTCGACAACGTGAAACACGGAATCAAGGATGGCAGGACAACCCACACAGCCTACGGAAACACAGCTGACGTGAAGGGAAATAAAGGATGTTGGGGTGCTTCAAGCTTGACTAGCAGACTTAACAACGTCTATGCACGGGCCCTTGATCTGGGCCAGGTGGAAATGGACCGTTCCACTACTCGAGTAGATATGCCTGTAATGAACACTACAGCGGTACGGGCTCCTCGACCCAGATCGATTCGTCTCCCAAGCCCCGGCGCGATACTGAGCTCAAGGCCGACGCTTTGCAGTGCAGAAAGAAGATGCCAGGGAAACTGGAGTGTTGCATGTTCTGAGGAGCGGATCCACTAAGGTGGATCCGCCAGGCCATCCGTCAGACGCAGCCTATACAGCACCTCTAGCCAGTAGAGAGACATGTTTTACCTCTCACCTATCTCTGACAGTACATTGTGACTGTTGGCAGACACGTGAGGACCGTCAGGACCATCGGCATCGTTGCTATATCTACTGTCGTCCTTGAGAGATCCTACGTTGCCAGTAGATCGTCTATCAACCTGGATCTTGGTACATGTAAGATGGTGTGGGGGTGCCTATCTTGTTCGACAGCTTCCTATTCACCAAGGCTCAGAGGAATTTCAGCATATACAAGCGGGGACTATGTGCCATTGCCGAGTTCTGTCGCAAGCATAGGCAATCCTCCCACGCTCGCGAGCCTCCCATCGTCTTCACTGACCATGGACCCCTTACATGGTTCTGGACGGCTCTCGGCTCAAAGGCATCTATTTTCGCCGGGCAACGGAGCTCCGAAGGCTAAAACTTCGCATCCAATCCATTGAAAGTCTAAGAAATGACGCTGCAGATGCCCTGTCGAGACTCATCTTCCCGGATCAGGACTGCAAGAACGATTCCCTTGTGGGATGGACTGGCGATGCCGGAAACGACCGAGGTCAACGAGATCCCTTGGTGGTGACAGTTCCGTCAAGGAAAGACGCCATAGACGTGCAAAACTTCCTCTACGGGGCCGTCTACGAAAAATGGGGGATAAATCGGTAACTACGGCCATGCTTCGTATCTTGGCAGAGGGCTCGATCACGTCGAGGCGGTAACTGACGCTGCTTTCTCAATGGGCATCGATAGCAACGGGGACGTCAAGACGACAAGGACTACCCAACTAGGCCTTTATACTTGTATAAGGGGTAGAAGCTGTCGAAACCGTGCATATACGACCGCTCAACGGTTTGGCAAAGACGGTTCTTGGAGAGGAATGCTAAACTTTGGGGAAGCACGATCCTCGTGCTGTTGGGGGAGCTACCTCCAACGTACAATAGAGGCCGTTTCTCTGTCAAAATAGCCTGCCGTATACTTCCCGCTTCCTCCTGCCTGGCACAGAGCAACAGGACGGATGGGCTTGTGCTTACCTGGCACCGACCATGACTCAACATGCAGTACATAGAGAAGATATCAACGAGGAGTGCTGGATCTGCTGTCCCAGGTCCGGTCGCGACACCAGAGGTCTTCACCTGCTGACCGGCACGCCATTTTCCCGTCATTGCTCCGAGGGACTTGGTTGATGGTAGCAGTGGGTCTCGACCCGCCCTTTCTCGCCTTAGAGGCGAACGGTGGAGAAGAAGCGATGGCCCGGTGCGTCGGAGATGAAATGATGATGTTCATGCCACGTACGTTGCGCTTGCAGACATGCCGGCGGGCTGCGCCAACTGCCACCATCATGACACAGATGCAGACCCTTCATCTCCCGCGGGCGACGGCTGTGCAGTTCGTGTCGCGCCCAGGACATTGCCTAAACCATACGAGGACATACTAACGCGGCGTCGTCCACCGCATAGAGTGTTTGATCGCTGCAAAGGACAGCGTACCTGTCTGCTTCGAGCGTCTCGCCGGCTTCTGCATACAGCTCCACATGTGCTTGATATGCGAACGGAGCAGCACGGATCGGTCCCCCGCCGGCGGAGCGGAGCTAAACGCCGCTTGCTCGGCCGGCTGGCGGGACATGTCCTTTATCGATCTTGGCCAGCCTCGTCGCGTCTGCACACCTTGTTGACAACTCGCCACGTGGGACGCGTCCGGTTAGTCATCGGACGGCGTTTCAGAGGAGGAATCCTGGCATTGCCGATTAGTCGGCACGTCCAGTTTCACGGTCGCATGCCGGCTGATTTCCGTCTGGAGGCCTCAAGACTGGGGAACCCCACCGCGGATAGGAGTTCAGATTTGGACGACGTTGTCGAGAGACGCGTCGACTAGATCGTCCGTGTCGGGCCGTCAATCGTCCAGCTGGACTCTACCTCGTCTTCCCCTCGTCAAAGCCGATGAGCACTTCAGCAATAGGCAGACTTGTTTCAACAGAATTAGATATACCCGGGCAATGAATTCCATAGCCCCGGGAACACGCTGAACAACGAATCTCATCACTTCGACGATATGGATGTTGCAAGGCACGCATCACGGTCTCCTTATATTATACCTCGTTCGAGTCCTCCGAGACTCTCTCCTACGCCGCAACATGGACTTCGCCCGTGCACACGGGCTGGATTGAAAACTCGGTGTCTATGCTGTAGATCCAGGTCCCAACCCTTCCTATACGCTTAGGCAGAAGGTGGTGAAAGTCGGGACTTTAGGATTCGTGTCCCCGCTGGTCTGCGGAAGCATGCCCTCCCTCCACGGCATGGGAGCAGTCCCCTTCGGACACTTCTGGTCGCCGACAATCCGGAGCCTGATGGTGCTGAAAGGCTGCTCGACCTTGACCGAGTGCATGCAAAACGTTTTGAAGGTGGCGACCGTCACCTGATCCCCCTCTCCCTTCTTCACCTTCTCGCCGCTCGTGCCCATCCCCCACGGCCAGGGCGACTTGTTCTCCGGGCAGCTTCCGTCGATGATCTTGATCGCCTTCGTTGTATTTGCATGACGCTCAAGCTCGACGGTGATTAGGGGCCCGGTTCCGACGTCGGTGTTGCCGTCGGGCTTCGCCACCGGGCTGGCGGCTGCCAGGGCGCCGAGGGCGAGCAGGAGGGCGGCGGCGGTCTTCATTCTGAAAGGCGAGTCGTGCGATTGCTTCCGAGACGGATTCGCTGTGCCGATGAAACTCGAGTTGTGCAGTGTGGAGGTAGACGTCTTGTGGCCGTCGTCTTCGCTCTCCGGCTCCAGACGAACTGCTGCTTTTATATCTGTCGATTCATACATGGCCACCAGACATCAGAGCATATCAAAGTCAAGAAATGCCTGCTTCGTCTTGTGGGCCGTCCGCCCCAGCCCTGCGTGTCCATCGCTGGTGGACGATGGCTCGTCCATGACTTGTGGCCAGCTGGGCGCGTGCTCCTCGTGGTGGCCAAGGGTGGAGGACCAGGTATAGCGATGCTAGATCTAGCCTGCGAGGAATCCATGCCAGAGCGAAAAGCGGATTTCCGCGGAGCGGCTCAGTTAGGCTAGGCGGAATTGGCTCCCAGGCCCCGTCATGCGTACGTGTATCCGTCGTCGGTGTCATGCTAGTGTGCGTTGCCACGATGAGGCATAAAGACGACGAATGAATCAGGGCAGAGGGACAAAACTCTCTCCTTCTTCGTCCCGTCCTCGACGCTGAGACAAGGCACAACATGGACTGGTCCCACTTTCAGAAGAAATATACGTTGTGGAGAGTCTAGACTCAGACGCTCCAGCCTCCTTGTCCTCATGTTTGTATAGGCAACTGTGAGGCACGATGCAAAATTCGTAGGCACGCGTCTTTCATGCCCCATTGAATCCTTTGTCGCCAGTAGGCCACTTCGTTCCGCCCTCACCCAGTTGGATATTGAGTTGCCGGACACATCTCCGGCTGAAGACAATCCTATGCCAGGCATATACCGGTACGTGTATACTTTTGCCACAACCAAGGCGTTGGTGGCGAGGCTTCGGAAGCCGGGAGGATAGTAAAGCCTGCCGCACACCTTCTGATGAGTGCATATAGAGAAACCCCTGTACCCCCTTAGCCCGTTGACATAGGTGTCACGACCGGGGACCGTCACCAATTAAAAAGAGGCCTACGATAGGCTACTAACTGATTCTAAGTCGCGGATTTCTGAAGCCAAGACTAGTACCGGCAACTACCCCTTATTCTAGCAACTATTATTACTCTCTCCATGTATAGGTCCGTATCTGCAGCATTATGGGACCGCGACCCACGAGTCATGACAACAACACGTCCAGAGCAATTGCAAGTTGGTGGCGAGAAGCAGACAGGGATGCAGCCTTGCCCACGGCAAAGCGCGAGGGCCAGGGGCTGACGCCGGATGAGATAGAGCATACCCTTAATTACACCAGGGCAATTGCCGGGGCACACCTTTTGCCGTCGGGCGAAATAGAGCACAACCTTTGGCCGGAGCCTTGGCAGCAATCTGCCCAACGAGTTGCGACACTTGCGAACTGCGATACGTATGATCCTACAGTGGAACCGTCGTTCGGTGCCGGCATCACGAGCAAGTCACCACACGTCACCTTCTCGTAGGATGGTTGAGCCCAGGCCCCAGCCAGGACTGCTGGCGAGGCTTCGTCATCGCCCGCCTGGCCGACTCGTGCCGCTGCGGACAGCGTTCAAGGACCGCAAGGGTGTCGGCACCGAGGTGGTGAAGCTGCCGGCCCGGCAACTCGATGCGTCGAGGCGCATGCCTGACGAAGCATTATTGAGTCTCGCTCCTCCGCCGAGAGAGTTACCTTCACCGGGACCCAGTCCGGCGCCCAGTCCGGCCAGGACGCTCCACCGCCTTCTCCTCGGTCCTTGCCTCGGGCATGGAAAGGGCCTGGTGCCGTCCGGGGCACTGTACCGCTGTGTCGATCGCGTGATGCGACATCTTGCATGTCGGAGCCGAGAATCGCGGCTGGCACGGTCCCTGGTCCAGGTGATCACGATGGGGACATGTGCCTATCCGGTCCTCGCCACCTCTCCTGGAGATGCCCTGGACGCTGCAATCCCATAGAGTGGGGGGTTTTGGCCCAAGCTTGGCCAAGACTAGAATTGCGTCGTACCCTTTCGAAGCGCGGCCAGAGGTTCATGCAAGCAGCTTGAAGGGCCGTACTACCTACGTTGCCTGCAGTGGCCGACTTTGCTCCATGGACAATGTGTACCCGGTTTCGACATCACTACATCTCCTTTCCAATCGCCCAAGGATCCTCGCGTTGAATCAAGCCGCTCAAGGCCGTGTGACCACTCGGGTGTGCAAAAGTAAAGTACGCGTACTCCAGCAATTGAGGCTGTAAGTGGCCTTATGTGCCCCAGTTCGTATGATTTTTGCCGTGACACCGCGGAGCGATAGGAGTTAGAAGTCGCGTCTTTGGGTTGACGCAACCGTCTCGCCTGTATGTATGCCTATATCGGGCCCCGAAATCCCTTCACAAACCCCCCCCCCCCCCTCGTCCGAAAAGACGCGCCAAGGCGGAGAGCGGGGGCGCACGGTTGAGTGGCCGCATCGTCATCCCGCCCGTCCCTTGGCGTCACCATGTCGACGTGCCCCGTATCGCCGCCGAATCGCATCTACGGGGAGGGCATCCGACGCAACGAAGCATCATGCCCGTACCGGGTCTGGCTTGGAGCACGCTGCGTTGGGAATAGACCTCTGTGGATCGACGTGATCAAAGATGCACCATGGGGCACGGGAGAGAGGTGCACAGCTTGCAAGGCCCGCCGACATGCAGCCGCATCGGCGCTCAAGCCCCCAGAATCGCCTCCTATCGCGTTCCCCCAGACCTGTACAGAAAGCGTGAGGATGGCGGGTAAGTGTACAGTACACGGCCGCGAAGACTCCGAGTCCGGCCGAGACTCTCCGGTCAGCCGACAAGAATCATCCCCTGTGCGCCCGGCAAGGTTCCGTCTTCCCCGGTATGAAATTTCAATTAGATACACGCAGACGCATCGCAGGTACCCTGGCGTCAGGCCCACTGCCTGTCGGCCGCGCGCTTCGTCGGGCCAGAGCCGGATCGAGAAACCAAGGCGACAGGCACTCCTCGCCAGTGGCAACCGTGTGATGTAGTAGACAAACAAGGTGTTAAGACACGAAGAAGATTATGCACTCGGCAAGCACGTTTCCGAGTTGGCAAGAAAGACATCGACAAAGAAGAAGGGAGAGAGAGAACAACCGTGCTTTTGTGCCCACCGCCTCCCCCACCCCAATTTTTGTTTACTCTTCACCTCCCTCGTGGCGATACAGCCCAGATTTCGTTTTACTTTTCACCTCCCGCGTAGCGACACACATCCAGAAACAAGTACAGCGATCAAGGAGAAAGAAAGAAAGGTTTGCGTGCCGAGTGCCGGCGTCGTCTGACCCGGGGGCCCTCCACTCGTCGGGCGCCCCGTCTCATCGTCTGTCCGTGTCCACGAGGGGCTCCTCCTCGCCGCCCGACTCGCTCCCCGAGTCGTCGTCGCCCGACTCGCTCCCGTGCGAGCCGCCGAGCTGCTTGTGCCACAGGTTGTCGTAGCGGCCGCCCTTGTCGAGCAGCTCCTCGTGGGTGCCCCTCTCGACCACCTCGCCGTCCTGCATCACCAGGATCTGGTCCGCGTTGATGATGGTCGACAGGCGGTGGGCGATGACGAACGTGGTGCGCTTCGAGCTCAGCCTCTTGAGCGCCTCCTGGATCTCGGCCTCCGTCTCCGTGTCGACGGCGCTCGTCGCCTCGTCCAGGATCAGGATCGGGGGGTTCTTGAGGAAGGCGCGGGCGATGGCGAGCCGCTGGATCTCGCCGCCCGACAGCCGCACGCCGTTCTCGCCCACGTTGGTCTCGTAGCCGTCGGGGAAGGTCACGATCTTGTCGTGGATGGCGGCCGCGCGGCAGGCGTCGAAGATCTCCTCGTCGGACGCGCTCAGCTTGGCGTAGCGCAGGTTCTCCATGATGGACGCGTTGAAGAGCAGCGGGTCCTGGGGCACGACACCGAGCACGTTGCGCAGCGAGCCCTGCGTCACGTCGCGGATGTCCTGCCCGTCGATGCGGATGCTGCCCGAGTCGATGTCGTAGTAGCGCATCAGCAGCTTGACGAGCGACGACTTTCCGGAGCCGGTGCTGCCGACGAGGGCCACCGTCTCGCCCGGGGCGGCGGTGAAGGTGACGTCGCGGATGGCCTTGCGCCGGGCGTCGTAGGCGAAGTTGACGTGGTCGAACTCGACGCGGCCCTCGACCGGGCCCAGCGGCGGCGCGCCGTCCTTGTCCGTGATGGACGGCTCGGCCGTCAGCAGGTCGAGCAGCCGCTCGGCGTCGATGAGGTCGGCCATGAGGAAGCGGTACTCGTGGGACAGGTACTTGATGGGGTAGATGAGGTAGTCCCAGTACGAGATGAGGAAGACGAAGTCGCCGGGCGAGGCGTGGCCGTCGCGGATCTGGCGGATGACGAGGATGGCGAGCAGGAAGAAGGTCGAGGGGACGAGGGCCTGCAGCAGGGCCTGGATGAAGGCGTCGCGCTTCATCCACGCGAACTTGGCGGCCAGGTGGCGGTCGACGGCGCCGCCGAAGCGGAAGCGCTCGTACGAGAACATGTTGAAGGCCGAGACGGTCTGCCAGCCCTGGACGGCCTGGTGCATGACGCGGGCCTCGCGGCGCTCCGTCTTGGTCACGCGGCGGCGGTTGTCGATGTTCCAGGTGGAGGAGACGACCTCGACGACGAGGAAGGCGACGGAGGCGACCATCATGCAGAGGGCGACGGAGGAGCTGAACTTGAGGTAGAGGAAGACGAAGGCGACGACCATGTCGACGACGGTGGGCATGATGTCGAGGATGGCCGTCTTGACGACGTTGGTCAGCGCCTCGCCCTGCTCGATGGCCTTCATCACCTCGGCCGAGTCGCGGTCGGCGTGGAAGTCCATGCCGAGGTTCATGACGTGGCTGAAGGCGGCGTTGGTGATCTGGCGGTACGAGAACTGCTCGATGGGGATCTTGGCGAGCGACTGGATCAACTGCAGGCCCGAGTCGCCCTGCAGCAGGCTCAGGACGAGGTAGAGGACGAGGTCGGGGTAGGGGACCTCGCCGGCGACGAGCCTGTCGGCGACGAAGCCGATCTGGCGGGGGACGAGGATGTTGAGGAAGCGCTCGCCGACGAGGCAGACGATGCAGATGGCCAGGCAGCCCTGGACCTTGTGGTCCTTCTTGGGGATGATGTAGGGCACGAAGATGCGGAAGTTGTGGAGGTAGACCATCCAGCTGCCGCTCTTGCGCAGCTGGCCCGACTCGGAGTCCTTGGGCGTCTCATCGTCGGCATCGACGGAGCCCGAGTCGGAGGTCCAGGAGCTGAGGCACGACGAGGCGTCGCTGCCGTCGTCGGAGCCGGCGCGCGAAGCGGAGCGGGAGCGGCCCGAGAGGGAGCCGGTGCCGTACGAGACATGGCTCGCGGAGGCGGCCCCGCCGTTGGCGCCGCGCAGGAAGGGCCTGGCCTCCTCGGACTCGTCGACCTTGGCCCTGCGCGAGCACAGGCGGAAGCCGGCGTCGGCCAGCAGGCAGAGGAGCAGGAGCAGACGGGCGCCCTGGACGGCGACGATGGCCCAGTGCTCGGCCGTTTCGGCGGCCGACAGCTGGCGGAACAGGACGTCGAGCACGAGCAGCGGGGTGCCGAAGACGAGGTTGATGACGCTCAGGCCGACGACCTCGGCGACCAGCAGGGAGGAGCGGAAGCTGATGGCGAGCCACGACAGGCCAGAGAGGGCGCTGGAGACGATGCGATCCTCATTCTGGCTGATGATGTTGCCGCGCAGGGCGACGAGGCATATCTCGGCCACGTACAGCAGCGAGACCAGGGCGACGGTCAGGCGGCGGGGCCAGTTTTTGCGCAGCTCGGCCGCCTGGTCGTGCTTCTTCCGGCCGTAGTGGACGAGGAAGGAGATGAAGATGAAGAAGAGGATGACGATGGCGAAGGCCACGTGCAACCCTTCGCAGACGACCGAAATCGACACCATCCTGCCTCCCCCGGATTTCGTTTTTCGGGTCTCTTTTTTTGGGCCCCCCGGACGTTAATTTATTAGAGTTGGCTTGGTGCGCCGGAACGGCAGCGGGGCGCCAGGCAAAGTGGAGGCGGCGCGGCTTGACCCGTCGGGGCTCGTAGGATCTCCGGCCGGGATCTCCAACTCCAGTTGCTGCTATCGACGGAGCAGATCAGATATTCCGGACTTGCGGGGGACGCGTGTCGGGGCAGAGAGCCGCAATCGGTGGGGGCCGCTAAGAGGCCGAAGACAGACTGAGACGGATAAGCTGTAGAGACAGTCTGGGACCATCAAGGCAGGAGGGCGACCATGACGAGCGAGCGACGTCAATTGCGACTCTCGCGGTAGGGAGGACGACGACGACGACGGGGAAGAGGTCGAGGAAGGTCGCGGACGAGGGCGAGGGCGGGAAGAAAGAAAAACAGTAAGGACGGTAGAAACAAAAAAAAAAGAAAAAAAAAGAAAAAGCAGGGGGTGGGCGTTGAATGGCAATTGCCGTGATGAGAGGCGAGTGAGCGCTTACGCGCAGCGGCCTTACAGATATTCCGCCGTGATCCGCACAGCCTCGCCCCGATGCGACAGCAAGCGGGCGGCGATGACCGGGACTGGCCAGTCAGCCAGCCAGACCCCTGCTCCCAGCCCGCCTCTTCCAGGCCTGTGCTGGGTCCCCGTCCCGTCCGTCTGGTGACAAGCGAGAGACAATATTTGATTGCCTGTTCCACCGGCTGGCCCTCTCCCATCTGGTCGCGCGTCCGTCAGTGGTCGAGGACGCGGTAGCCGCCCCCGCCTCCTCTGTCCGGGGCGTACGACAGCTTCGTGTGTGGCCCGAGCATCGACGCCATCTGCTTGCCGTTGGCCGCGCCCGCACGCCAGCCCACCTCGCGCAGCACCGGCCGCAGCAGGCTTGCCATGGACAGGTGGCTGCGGCCGCGCACCTGGACCCGGTTGGCCGTCGCGACCGATGCGACGGCCAGCAGCAGCTGCAGGCCCACCGTCAGGCCCAGGATCAGGTGCACGTAGTCCCAGCGGGCAATCTCCAGCATGACGCCCTTGAGCGGCACCAGCCCGGGCGCCAGGATGTTGGAGTTGCTCAGGGCGACGACGCCGAGGACGCCGCAGGAGAACTGGGCCAAGGTGAGCCCCATGGCCGCCACGTCGCCGCGGTGCGGCCGTCCGAACCACGACTCGGCCGGGTAGCTCTGGAACTGGATCTGGTCGGTGCTGCTGTCGACGCCCGTCGTCGACGACGCGCCGTAGCCCTGCAGGGCGATGGCGGGGGCGGCCAGCCTCGAGACGTTGACGCCGACCAGGTGCTCGCGGACGACGGCCCGGACGACGGGACCGATGCTGACGTTGCAGCGGTAGAACCAGGGGTCGGCCGAGGCCTCGAGGGCCGTCACGACGCTCCACGTATCGCCCGACGGCTGCTCCGGGTCGTGCATGAAGAGCGTCTGGCCCGGGCCGTTGAGCGCGGGCAGCGGCCCGATCTCGGTCCGGTTGGCGTCGGCGAGCACGATGGTCGGCCGCATGCCGTCGCCGCCGCTGGTGACGCGCCAGCTCTGGCAGCTGCTCGAGGTCGAGACGTAGCGGTCCGTGGCCACGGTGGCATAGTACGACGCATTACTGGGCGATGACTCGAAGAAGACGTATCGACACGAGTTGGACCCGCAAAACGTCACGTTGTTGTCCGGGTTGTACAGCGCCCCGGGCCGGGGGATCTCGCTGGCATAGCCGACGCCGAAGGCAAGCGCGACGAGCCCATAGCTGTACAGTATTTGAGCGACTCCTCGCCCCTTTGGCGGCGGATGAAGGGGACGGCTGACCTGTTGGCGGTGTAGCGGAGGGCGGAGAGGGGCGAGCGGGACGGGGATGAGACGACTTTGGTCGTCTGGATGTTGGACATGTCGGGGATGGAGACGGCACCGGGTGCCGTGACGGCAATCTGCGACCCATTGATGTTGTAAGACAGGCCGAGGGTGGCCAGGGAAACTTGGGAAGCCTGGGGTCGCAGGCGGACGGCGGCAGCAGAGGGAGCGTGAGCGTGCGCTCGAGAGGGAGAGGAGCCATGGGGCGGCTCACCAAGTTGACGAGGAGCCAGACGACGACGAAGAGGCGGACTTTGAAGCGGCGAGAGGTGCAGCCCAGCTGCATCAGACGGCTGAGGTGGTCGCTCTGCAGAATGAGATCGGCCTGCATGGTGAGGAGGGGGGCCGTCAGCTTGGGCATCGGGCATGGGCGCGGTGTAGATGGGCATGGACGTGGCTGGCCAGACGGCCGGGAGAAGACGTGGCGAGCTGAGAGAAGCGAGAGGGGGGCAGGGCAGGGCAAGGGCCCGGGCAAAGGCACCTCTCGCGGCGAGCAGCCGTCAAGGCTGAGGAGCCACCAGCGCAGCTCGCTGACCATGGCCTTGAGGGAGCTGGCGATGTTGAGGCCGAGGCCGATGGACAGGCCGATGACGAGGCCGTTGAACTCGCGCTTCTTGTCGCTCGTCATGGCCGGGCGGGCCGAGTAGGCCCACAGGACGGCGTAGATGGCGGCCGTCAGGGCGACGGTCAGCAGCCAGCGGGCGAGGCTGGCCGAGGCGAGGCGGCGCAGCTGGCGGCGGCGGTCGAAGCGCTCGTAGGCGTAGCCGCGGCTGGGGCGGTGGAAGGTGGCGGCCGGGTCCGGCTCGGCCGACGGCGCCGACGCCAAGACGATCATCCGCATCTCCTTGCCGGCATCGTCGCGCGCCGCCATGGGGGAAGCCGCTGCTTGTGGTTGTCGAGGACGAGGCGTGCGAGGGAAGAGGAGGAGGTGAAGAGAAAAGAAAAAAAAATAAAGAAAACGATGATGCCAAGCGGACGGAAGGCGCACGTGAGAGCGAGGCCCGACGGCGAGCCAAGGAAGGAGGCAAGGGCGGTTGGTTGGGCGGACAGAATGTAGGCTCCTGCCGCGGTCTGGCGCGTGCGAGTCAGCCAGCGCTCACCATCACAAGCAGCCTGAGGCAGGAGTCAGAGAAGAGGAGCAGCAAAAGCAGAGGAGAGAAGCAGAAGCAGAGCAGAGCCAGAGTGAGAGCAAGAAAAGGGGAGAAATTGCTCACACGGGGTGCGGGGGGGGAGAGCCGAAGGAAGATGACGACGTCGTCGAAGAAGACGGCCACCTTCTCTTTTTTTTTTTCCCTTCCTTTTTTTCTCGTCCCTCCGCCTGCTTCAGGCCCTGTTCTCGAGCCGGCCGATAAGACGTCGAGGTCCCATCCCCCAGCCCGTCCGTCACGCGCACCAGCAGCAGGAACGCAGCGGCGTCAGCCTGCAGAGACCGTCGTCGACATTCCCGGAGCCGGGCTGCTTATCGTGAGACGTGCGCTATCGGGCGCAATAAGCTTGAATTCTTTCTTTTTCCATCGGTCTGTGGGTGGAGGGGATCGATTCTTTAGGGAGAGCCGGTTCTTCAGGGAGAGCCGGTTCTTTGGGGAGAGCCCGGGGAAGAGAAGAAAATCAGCGCTTAGACGCGCTTCTCCCCCCTCCCTGATGTCCACCGTCTTGACCCTTCCAGGCCCCGTTTCTCCTCCGCTGATGGGCTCCCTTCCGGAATCTGTTGGACGCCTCCGCCGACAGGCGCGCAGACGACACTGTCACGACAGACAGGCGCCGTCCGAGATCGTAGAGCGAGACGCAGGGAGGGGTCCGGTGTCAGACCCCTGCCTCCTCGCCGTCTTCCGCTACGGGGCCGCGCCGGCCCTCCACCACCGGCTGCCCCCCGGTCTTTGTCCCTTTTTTTTCTTTTTTTCAGAGGGAGGGCAGCAGCGTCATCCGCCAGCTCGCCGATTGGGCAGGACAGAAGAAGGATAGACGACGAGCCTGGCTGCTTGCTCGTGCCAGTTGCGGGCGACGGCGACCTGCGTGCGACCTGACGCTTGGATTCCCTCTTCCCTCACCGTAGACCAGCGCAGTTCCTGTCGCCTGTTCCCTCTCACCTGCAGTCCAGCGCAGTGCTGCCTTCAGCCACCTAAAACGTAGGGCAAGTGGCACCCACGCCTCCCCACCGTATCCGTCCGCTCCCCGGCCCGCCCGGCGTCTCCACCCGCGGCCCGGTCCGCTTCTCCGCCCGGCCCGCCGTCTTCTCCACACTCCACACTCCAGGAAGCGAGAAGCGAGGCATCGAGATTTGCTTTGACGAGATAGAGAGAGAGAGAGAGAGAGAGAGAGAGAGACGAGCACCGCCGGGTGCCGCCCAGACATATTTACAAGGCCGCCGACTTACATACATGTATGCAATGCACCCCCCCTTTCCCCGGGACGATCCGCCGCCCGCACCCGAGCCGCCCGCCGCCGTCGTAAGGAACGTATATCGTCATTACCCCCGTGCGCGCCACCCCGCCCCTCCCCCTCACTCTTCTTTTTCCAAGCCTATTCTCGTCGGCCACCCCCGCCTCTCCAGCCCTACCCT
>NJEV01000517.1:0-17402 GCA_002591385.1 Cordyceps sp. RAO-2017
GGCCTCGTGGCCGCCCAGGAGATCGATGGGCTGGACGTGGCCGCAGCCGGCGTACTGGCACTGGAGCACGAGCCCGTCGTGGCCGTCGTAGTTCGTCTGGATGATGCGAGCCGCGGCGTGGCCGCAGATCGGGATGGCCATGCCGGGCTGGCGGCCGCGGTGCTCGGGGTCGGCGAGGCGGCGCTCGGCCGGGCCGCGGAGGACGCAGTGCGCGCGGGCGTCCTGGACGGCCTTGCCCATGGCCCGGCCGAGGTCCTGGACGGAGCTGGCGCGGCTGTCCCGGAAGGCGCAGATGGTGCACAAGAGCTTGCCCCCGTACGGGCCGAGGCCGCAGGCCGGCGGCTTGCCGGTGGCGGCGATGCACCGGGCGCGGCTCGCCGTCAGCTGCTGCTCGGCCTTGACGATGGCCTCGTCGAGCTCGCGGAGGAACTGGTGCGTGTCGACACGGCGCCAATCCTCGGCGCTGATGGCCTTGTGCAGGGCCTGCTCCTCCGCCACGAAGCTGCGCCCTTGCTCCGTCTCCTCGAAAGCTCTCAAGTAAGCCATGAAGTCGGCCAAACCCGAGGGTCCAGCGTCGTAGAAGCTCGGGCGCTTGGGATGGCCGCGGCGGCGATAGTGCCACGACTTGGCCAGCATCTTCAAGTCATCCGGGCAGAGGGCGGCGAAGCTTGCATGTGGGTACGCTTGATATATTTCAAGCTGCCCGCGGACCCCATCTAGCGTCATGCGCGGCGGGAATCTCTCGCCGCGCTGGTAATGGACACGGATGTCGTCCTCATCCAGTCCCCCCTCGGCCCCGTCCCCAGGTGACGACGATGGGCCCTCGGCGACGGCGTCCTGAAACTGAACTTTCATACCAGAGCTCTGCTTCATGCGGTTTGTCTCAATAGGCGCCTTGGCCCCGGCTTCGACGGACACCATTGTTTCTTCTTCGCCTCCCCCAAGCATCGGTTAGCTTGGCTGATGCACACGAAGGAAGGACGGGAAGGAAGGGTAGGAAGAGGGCATTTCCCGGTGCTGTCTCACGATGAACTATTGGGTAAAGGAGGAGTTGTTGATGATATCGAAGACGTTATGATTGTGGGTGGTGAAGGTTGCGTTCTGGGGGTTGAAGAACGCAAGTTGTGGGGGAAGAAGAAGATGGGGGAAGAGAAAGAAAAGGTTCTTGGGCCGGGGAAGAAGGCGGGGGGGTCTTATGTGCACACCCTCGAGCGAGATTCACTGCTCTGGCCGTTGCTAGAGGGAAAAGTGCCCGGTGTTTACAACAATCGCCCAGCCTCCCCCCTTCGGAACAACTCGACTACACAGGTACCAACCACCACACCATAGGAAAGCAGCAACGCAACGCAAGAGCAACAGAGATGCCATATGGAACACAAAAGAATATGTCTGTTCATCGACTACTCCCTGTATGCCATCTAAAGAGTCTTCTGCGGCTTCCATCGTGCCCCGGCCCCGGGGCAGCCCCTGAACGCAGAACGTTTGAATTTTCACGCACGCACCGCGGCCCGGCACGAGTGACTTCTCGCCTACGCGTGCTCGGCAGCGCGCCAGAGCCGGTGGAGAAGCTTCAAAGCACTGCCACGGCCCGGCGACGTGAATCACGCCCGCCGCCTGCGAGCACGATAGGCCCCGTGCCCCCAACAACACGCCCGCTCCCCCCACGCCCGCCTGCCCTTCTCGCACGTGAAAACGGAGACACGCCCGGGGGACAAAGCCAGCGTTGGCGGAAGAGGCCTGTGAGTTTCGTGAGTTTCCCGCGAGTACGTTCGTATTCTGCTGCCGAATCGTCCTGCTGTACATGTAGTTTCAATGCGGCTCAACCAGCCCTGCGGCCTCCACCTGTATACGCAGTTGCCACCAACACTTTACCTTTCTTTGCAAGTCAAGGTGTAGCTTATACTGCAAAGATGCTTGTGCTCTTAGTTGCCCGTTCAGCTGATGTGAGAGCCTGCTGTCCGGTGAATTACTCTTTGTCGTCTTCGCACGGCAGGTGAACAACTCCCGACCGAACGTGCCGCTGACCGAGACAAGGCCTACAGAACGACTCGAGGAATACCGAGCGCTACAGATCAGAACCCAGAGTACTGCGGGAGATGGCCTGCTCAACTAAGTTAGGAGAGATTCAAAACGGGAAAAATCAATCTTTGAACCAGCGATAGTCGCCGTGGGGCCTCGCCACATCGGAAGACGGAAGACGACCCAGCTCTGTCGAAAGACTTGGTTGGTGACCCTTGGATCCCATAGTGACGGCGAGGACAATCTAGATCTTAGCGTTGGCAAGGGTGTTTCTCTCGTCAGATGGGTGCCGAGTCTGTTGCCCTTCGTATCTGTCTGTTCCCAATAGCAGCCGCAGACTCCTTTCTCTCCAGGTCAGTATAGATTCTCCCTCTGCACTCGTTTTTTTGCTCAGCTTGGCACCTGTATCCCCTTGCTCTTGCAGAGAATATGCGTCTCTTCCCGCCTGTATTTGTTGTCATTTCGCACAGAAGCTACACTGTTGCGCAGTCGTGCTCCCTCTCGCTCTTACCGGACTCTGCTCTCAACAGAGACCGCAGTCTCTTCCACCCGTGCAACGTACATCAAAGGACAGGAACCGACGAGCCAGGAACTCGATGTATGCGGGAGAGAGCCACAGTCCTTCGCATCCTCTTGCCGACCTCCCTTTACGGATCTTCAGCATCCACCATCGACATGGTCGAACGCGTTGGTCCAGCTCCCGACTCGCACACGGATTCACTGCCCAGCTCTTTCATCTCCGCCGGCTGCCTTGGCCATGAACCGTTGAGGCGTGTGGGACTTGCAACTGTCTTTTCTAGATGATCCTTTCGTCCGTACGGCCGCTGCCGCTTTTCATGCTCGCCCCTGTCCGCTCTCATGCTAACATGACGCTCCCTGACAGCAATCGATGTCCTCCGACGCAAACACTGTCTCACTCTCCTGTGCCTCTACTCTCCCGCGGCTCGATCGTCCGTGCCTCGGAGGCTGCCCATGCTGCTGAAGGACAGGCCGTGACCCGCAACCGCATCTCGTCCAACCTGCCCTTCTTTCGTCCGACGCTCGCCACGAGAAAAGTTCCCGCCCAGGGAGGTCCTAAGCCTTAATAAAACCGCAATCATCACGAGTTGTATGGAAACCCCTGGTACGAAGCCGACAAATCATCGCTTCAGCGTCTTCTGCTTCTCCGCGTCCGTGGCCACGTTGCGGCCCTCGACCAGCAGCCCCTTCTTGCGTCGCACGCCGTCCATGTACCGCTTGGCCACGTTCTCCTTGTCGGCCAGCTCGCCGAGGTCTTCCAGGTCATCCTCCGTGAACGGGACCCAGAACGGGTCTTCGTCGAGGACCTCGAAGCCGGCGAAGATGAGCTGCGGCTGCGCCGCCCCGCTCGTGCGCTTGCGCATCTCGTCCGCGAACCCGAAGCTTTCCGCCACCGGGAGCAGCGCCTGGATGGTGAAGAAGGGCGTGCCCTCCTTCATGATCTCGGCCACGACCCGTCCGCGCCGCCGCGTCAGCACGTCGTACACCCGCCCGAGCACCTCGGTCGAGGCCTGGATCTCGACCGAGTACATGGCCAGCATCAGCCGCGGCGACCAGTCGAGCAGGGCGGCCCGGACCGACGCCTGGAAGGACTTGATGACCTCGCCCGTCAGCCTGCCGAGCTTGTCGCGCGCCGACGACCCGTCCTCCGACTGGCCGAGGCTCACGTCCTCGACGAAGACGGCGACGCCCTGCAGCGGCTCGTGGCACAGCGGGCCCTGCGCCGTTGCCAGCTGGAAGGCGTACGTGATCTTGTCGGCCAGGTGGCACGCGCGGAGGGCCTCTTCCGCGCGAGGAGGAGCGCTCTCCGAGCTCTTGGCGGCGGCCGAGAACACCTTGCTCAGGATGCCGTCCCCGGTCGCGTCGATGAGCAGGTTCGGCCCGGTGCGCCGCGGCCCGAACGCGGCGATCTGGTCGACGTGCCCCTTCCAGGCCTCGCGCCCCTTGCCAGCCTCCAGCCGGCTCTGCAGCTGCCGCCTCAGCTCGTCGGCCGAGAGGAAACTGGCGGCGCTGACGGCGGTGTCGGGCACGACGATGTTCTCCTCGCCGACCTCTTGCTCGCCGGTTCCGTCTGTCGACTTGCGCTCCGAGTAGAGACGCTTGATCGAGTCGGCGTTCTTGATGAGGAACTCGGTCACGTCCGCCGGCAGTGGCCGAGCGCGGATGGCCATGGTGACCTGCTTGGAGCTCGTGACGCTGACGACGGCCCCCCGGCCTAGCTCCTTGTTCGTAGGCGGCCGCATCTCTTCCGCGCGGACAATCGTCTCCCGGTAAGGCACAATGGGGGCACCGGCTTGGATTTCGCAGCGCGCGAACCGCTCCTTGAGGTCGAGCAGGCATCGCTCCAGATGCAGCTCGCCGGCGGTCAGCAAGACGTGTTCGCCGCTCGCGGACTGCTGGTACTCGGCGCACGGGTCGCTCTGGACGAGGAGGTGCAGGCCGCTAATCATCTTGTCCAGGTCCGCCGGGTTCTCCGGCTCGAGCGCCACCCGCACGATCGGCTTCCCGGCCGAGCTCACGCCCGCGAGGTTGACGGCCCCGTCGAGGCGACTGCACAGCGTCCCCGACTTGAGCATCTTGCCCTCCAGGCCGCCGATGCCGAAGACAACGCCGGCCGGTACGGAGGCCAGAGACTCCAGGTTCCGGCCCATGAGCATGTAGAGCGCCGTGACGGTGACCTGCTGCGGCCGCGGATCGGCCTGTGGGTTCGCAGGAGACCACTTGGGTGGGATGGCGTAGAGCGTGTCGCCGACCGACAGTGTGCCAGAGTAAATCCTGGCGAAGCCGATCAGGCGCTCCGGGTCCGCCTTGCTCTCCTCCGCGTCCGGCCCCGCGTCGTCGAGTCCTGCGGAATCGAGGGCCTCGGTCAGGCTCTCGATTCCGTTCTCCTCCTTGATCGCCTGCGCTCGCGCCGCCTCGGCCCTCTTCCTCCGGGCCAGCTCTCTTGCCTCCTCGCCGCTCAGTTGGCCGGTGGTCCTCCTCTTGTTCTCGGGCAGCTCGCTTTCGGGAATGGATACCATCTTGCTCACGTAGGCAACAACGGGGTCCGGCGGACCAGCCTTGAATTCCACCACGGCTTCCCTGATGGCGTCGCCGATGCACTGCGATCCCGGCGAGCTGTCGAGCAGCTGGGGGAGGCGCTCGGCTTGCGCTGCCGGGGGCGACGGCAGAGACTCGACAACCGACACGAGGAGTGCCGTCGACAACGGCAGCCAGGAGCCAAAGACGGTGGTCAGCAGCAGCCTGGGATCTCGTGCCCGCACAACGTGGGGCGGGATGCTGATGCCGAGGGACTTTGTGACTTTTTCGAGGAGGGCCGGGTCCCCTTTGCCGTTGTCTCCGCCACAGGTGGCCTGGTAGACGGTCCAGATGGGCTCCAGGACCAGCTGGACAAACATGGGCTTCAGGCTCCGTCCCTTCAGATGCTTGGGGCCGAGCACCTTTTTCGTCTTGGGGTCGAGATAGAAGCTGCCCCAGAGAACCTTCTCCATGACGCCTCTCTTGATGCCGAGCTTCTTCTCGTACAGGCTTGCGAACTGCCGGCAGGTGAAGGCCCAGCCGTCGATGGCGCTGCTGAAGATGACGTTGTTCTTTTCCGGGGCGAAGTAGATGTCCTCGTCGTCTCTCTCCTCGAACTGGAGCTCTCCGGCATCGCTGACTGGATCTTCAGTGGTGGATGCCTTGGCGGCGGCGGCGACGCTGACGCGCTCCTCCATCCTCTCCCTCCAGTTCAGATCCTCCTCCATTCTTTCGCCCTGGAAGAAGCTTCCTAGGACGGCGTTGACCTGCTCCAGCAGCTTGCTCAGATGGACGTACGCCTCTGGCGGACTCATTTTCAGCTCGGTCACCAGCCGGTCCATCTTGTTGATGACGAGTAGCGGCTTGAGCTCTTCGGTCCATGCCTGGCGAAGGACGGTGACGGTCTGGCTGCAGACGCCTTCGACGGCATCAACGAGGACGACGGCTCCGTCGCAGAGTCTAGAGGCGGTCGAGACCTCGCTGCTGAAGTCTATGTGACCGGGTGAGTCGATCAGGTTGATGAGATACTCCTTGGGCGTCGGGTCCGCGTCCGGGGCGGACCTCCGGAGCATGGAGAAGTAGAGTGAAATGGCCGAGGACTCCATGGTGATGCCCCGGGTCTGCTCGTCAGGGCGAGAGTCGAGGTAGCGGATCTTGCCGGCCAACTTGGGGGAGATGATGCCATTGGTGGCAAGCAAGGCATCCGTTAAGGATGTCTTGCCGTGATCTACGTGAGCAAGAATACATATCTGGCCGCAGAACATCAGCAAGTATTCAGAGAGGCGGCGGAGGGAGCTCTAGCCTACATTCCGGATGTCCCGGGACTGCCTTTGCAGGCTCACAAGCTTTTCTGGGCTGACGACAGGCATGATGGGCGAGATTCGTGGTAGATGTAGAATGGAGCAACACTTGGAAGAGAGGATGAGACGTTGGTAGAGACAAGACAGGCTGCTGGCGTGTTTTCTGCCCGAGGATGTAGAAAATTGGGAATCCTCAGAATCCGATAAATAGACTTGTCGAGCCTCTCGGATCTTGAGGGAGCTCGATGAGCTGCGGGACTCTTGCGGGTGACGGGATGGAGGTCGTCCCTGGCGGGCTCATCGTCATCTATGACTCTTTTTTTTTTTTTTCGCCCTCGGCCCAGATTTTGCCCTCCCTTCTGAGCAGGCGGCTGGTCAGTTCAGCGGTGACTCGACGTGACTCAGCGATGATGAACAGTCAGGGCCAAGTAGGTAGCTCTCAGAAAAGCACTCGCCAGCGGGATGATCTATGAGTCCATGAAACTCGTGCCAGGCTTGCTCGTCTCATCAGCCCGAGATGCCCTCTGCTGCCCCGCTTGAGGACGATGCACGCCCCACTATCACATGCACCGATAAGCGCATGGTTTATGCATCTATACCTCACTGGCTACTACGTTAGAGGCATATCGGCACCACAAACCCTAACAAAATTATCGGTCACCAAAATCTCGCGAGCAGCCGAGAAGCCTCACGACGCGAGCGCAGATCCACGGTGCCGTCCTGCCCTGTCCAGCAAACGACGAAGGCGAAGATTGGCGGACGAGACGTGACGAGAAGAGCCTGTCACTGCCACTGCCGCTGCCGCTGCCGCTGCCGCTGCCGACGATGGCGACGTACCAGAATGGCGTGGCCCCGGCCCGCGCCCTCGACGTCGACAGCGATGTGGAGGAGGAGGTGCTGGTGGCCGAGTACAAGGAGCACGTGCAGTACGACGACGGCGAGGAGCTGAGCCAGACGACGTCGCTGACGATGGCGCAACAAACGGACGACATCCAGGCGCGGCTGGTGCAGGCGGCGCAGCCGCTGGACTTCTCGGCGCCGCTCGAGGTCAAGTTCCAGAGCTACGACTCGTACTGCAGCCTGTTCCACTTCATCCTCAACTCGGAGGGGCCCGTCGACCTCGAGCCACCGTCGGTGCGTGCAGACCCGGGATGAGACCGGTGCCGGGTCCCGGCCATTGCTGTTCTCCCTCGCTGACGCTGCCTTGTTTGGTGGGTATGTGCAGTACTACTGGGCGTGGGACGTCATCGACGAATTCATCTACCAGTTCAACTCGTTCAGCTCGTACCGGTCCCGGATCGCGCGGCAGGCGTCGAACGAGGAGGAGATGCAGATCCTGCGCGAGAACCCCAACACGTGGGGCTGCTACAGCGTACTCAACGTGCTGTACTCGCTCATCCAGCGGTCGCAGATCACGGAGCAGATGGCGGCGATGAAGCGGAACGAGGACCCGATGACGGTGGCGGGCGAGTACGGATCGAAGAACCTGTATAGGATGCTGGGCTACTTCTCCATCATCGGCCTGCTGCGGGTGCACTGCCTGCTGGGCGACTTCAGCCTGGCGCTCAAGACGCTCGACGACATCGAGCTCAACAAGAAGGCCATGTTCGCGCGGGTGATGGCGGCGCACTTCACGACGTACTACTACGTCGGCTTCTCGTACATGATGATGCACCGGTACGCGGACGCGATCCGGATGTTCAGCCACATCCTGATCTACGTGTCGCGGACCAAGAACTTCCAGAAGAACGCGCAGTACGACTCGATCACGAAGAAGAACGAGCAGATGTACGCGCTCATCGCCATCTGCGTGGCCTTCCAGCCGACGCGGCTGGACGACACGATCCACGGGGCGCTGCGGGAGAAGTACGGCGACCAGCTGCTGAAGCTGCAGCGGGGCGGGCCCGAGTCGCTGCCCATCTTCGAGGAGCTGTTCCGGACGGCGTGCCCCAAGTTCATCTCGCCGGTGCCGCCGGACTTTGACAACGCGCAGTCGAACGTGGACCCGGTCGAGCACCACCTGGCCGTCTTCATGGACGAGGTCAAGACGAACATGTGGAGCCCGACGATCAAGTCGTACCTGCGCCTCTACACCACCATGGACCTCAACAAGCTGGCCGGCTTCCTCGAGGTCAAGCCGGACGAGCTGCGGTCGTGGCTGCTGGTGACGAAGCAGCGGACGAAGCAGCTGCGGTGGCAGGACCAGGGGCTGCTGGACGGCGAGCTCGTCAACGTGAGCGATCTCGACTACGCCTTGCAAGGGGTGAGCTCCTTTTTTTTTTTCTCCCTGTCTTTCTGTGGATGGATGGCCAGGTGACTGACAAAGGATGCCTCGCGGCACACAGGACCTGATTCACATCTCGGAGGCCAAGGTGGGCAGGAAGCTGGTGGACTGGTACCTCCGCAACCTGTCACGCACCTACAACTAGACGTGTGCGCGCGCTTGTCCGGGAGGCCCCGGCGAAGAGAGACTCCCCCTCCCCCCCAGCATCGTGCGCAGAAGGAAGCGGCGCGGTCAGGGAGCAGCGAGGAAAAGGGCGTGCGGTGGACGGGCCCGGCGAGGGCTCGCCCCCCCCCCTTTTCCTCTGCTGTATGCAGGGCCGAGTGGTCGGGGTGCATGGCACAGGCGTCTAGGAGTTTGGGAAGGACGCCGCTGGCTCGAGGCGGCGGGGAATGGTAGAAGAGCCGGCGGGTGGCAAATGGGTGTCATGCCGGCACACGGAGGGCGCGCCGCGGAGGGTGGCAGCGGCGGCGATGGCAGACGCGGGGGCACGAGGGTAGCCGGCCGGCCAGGAAGGGATGGAAGCTGAGGCCGCACACCAACAGTAGGCGGCACGGATTCGGTAGGCGAGGATGCAGAGTGAAGAAAGCAGAGGATTCCGAAACGAGGCTGCCTGTCTCTAGTGGGCGTGGCTGGCCGGTTGGGGGAGAGGCGGCTGCGAACCGGACGCTTGGCCGGCGTTGCTTCTGCCAGACGCTTGGCCCCAGCGTTGCTTTTTGCCAGACGCTTCACCGTTTGTTTCTTTGTCCACGTTCGTCGTCGGTCCCCTTTTCCGCTTTGCTGCATCGGGCTCGGGCGTGGGCGGAAGGGAGCAGCATCCTTTCGGTTTCTTGTAGTCACAAAGTCTCAGATGGAGCTCAGGTGAACCTAGTCCGCCTACCCTGTCTGTGTATGTATCCAGTATGTATATACCCTTTCTTTTTCTTTTTTTTTTTTTCCCTTGCTTGCTTGCTTGCTTGCTTGCTTGCCTGCCGTCTTGGACGGGCTGACGATGACGGGCATGGCGGGATGTCACGCGGGACCAGTCGGACGCGGCGGCCGTCGGGGCTGGCCCTCGCTGCAGTTGGCCTTACGTATCCGCGGCCCGCAAGCTCGACGAGGCGACCGACGGACGAATTTAACCTTGAATCGATAGAGTGAGTCGGCCCTCCCTCTCAGCCCCATGCAAGGCCGGACGCGATGCCGCTGACACGGGCTGGGCCTCCCGGCGGGCGGCCTCCCGGGAAGAGAGAGAGAGGGGTGGCGTGGTTTTCTTTTTTTTTTCTTCCGTCTTTTTTTATATCTTGTTTTCTTGTTCTTCCTCGTCTTCGTCCTCCGGCTTGTTTTTTTTTTTTTTACCGCCTCGGCGCGGCGCGTGACTCCGGCTGGTGGCCGGGCCTGTGTGATCGCCCGTTTGGGACTCGCCGGGGGAGCTGCGATCCCGTCTGGCTCTATCTTTAGACAGCCTTTTGTTTTTTTTTTCTATCCGGTGAAATGGGGAGTTTGGGTAGCTGGGTGTTTTGTTCCGCGGGGGAGGGGGATGGTTCTGCTGGCCTCTGCATCGTCCGAGGGAGGGATTCCCATGGCCGGTGGCGGGGGAAAAATAGGGGAAAAAATATTGATGGAGTGGGATAAAGATGGAGGAGTGAAATAGAGATGGAGGTACGGTGCCACGCCTGTCCGGTGTCTCGCAGGCCGTCGCTTATTTTTAGAGCGGACGACTGACGTTCTTGGCTGGGGGCCGGGGTGGTGATGGCCGTCTCGTGTCGGCCGGTCCTGGCGCGCTTCTCGCCCCTCCCCCGCTTTGGTGTTTCTTGCTCCCCCGCATTTTCTGCTTTGTTCGTGTGCCGGATCGTGGATGGTTGTTTGCTTTGTGAGGCCGCGGGTGCGCGCTCGTCTTTGTATTCTCCATGTATGTATTTCATGCTCGCGATGGGAGGAGGAGGAGGAGGCGGAGACGGCCATTCCGTCGTGCCGGGACGGAGGCTCTTAGTCAGCCGGGGCTAGGCCGGATCGGAGGCGGCGGCACGTGGTTCGGGCCTGCTCGTCTAGACTTGCTGTGTCGCTTTGTTCTAGCCGGCGTCTTGGCCCTGTCTGGCTAGCAGCTCGACCTCTTCTTCATGTCTGGCCAGCAGCAGCCCGACCTCTTCTTGTCTGGCCAGCAGCTCGGCCTGGCCCCGTTGGGAGATGCCGCTCGAGGCCGGCCGACGAGCGAATAGAGGGACGGAAGGCGGGCGGGCGCAAGGGAGGGTGTGAAAGGGGGCGCTGGGGGGTGAGAGATGACGCATCGCCGCCCTTCCTCACACCTCGCTCCGGCCTTGGCTGGGCTTGGCAGCGGTCGGTCGTGGCCGAGTCGCTCTCTCTGTCTCGCTGATTTGCCCCGTCCCCGGCCCCGTGGCGGCGGACGGGCGAGTCGGGATGTGGATGGAGGGGACATGCGTCGACTATATCTCGAGCCATATTGCGCTGCAGACAGAGTACAGGGAGGATACATGTAGGCATGCGACTGGGTGTGCAGCTCGCAGCCTTGGCATCGCGTCGGGCCTCGTGTGTAGGGACGATACGCGGTCCGTCGATTTATTATCCGGCACTTCGCCCGCCCAGCTGCCCTCTCCCTCCTGCTCTCCCTCTGCCTCAAGCCGTCTTCCCCGTCCTCACGCTCGTCTCCCGTCGACAGCAAGGAAAGCAGACAAGGCGGCATCGTCCCGTCGTCGCCGCGCAACGCCCGAACCGGCCCCCCCTCGGCCGCTCAGTGGAAACAGGTGCGTGCTGGACGTTGTTCCCGTGCCGCGTCGTCGCCCTGCCCTCTCGATCGCATGCATGCGACGACACGAGGCCTCCGTGCCTGTTGCTCTGTGCACTGCGTGCATCGATGGCTGTGTGCGCATGTATATCTGTATATCCGTGTGCATGCTGCATGGATTGCATGTACAAAATATCTGGATGCGAGTGGCTGAGGGAGGCTTGGCCTTGACCGTTTCTGACGCCCGACGCTGCCCAGGCCCCCCCCCCCCCCCCCTGTGCCTCTCAAGTACGAGGCGGAGGAGAGGGACAGAGAAGATGGGTGCGTCGTCGGCCCGCTGCGCCTCGTCCTCGTCCTGTCGCACCGCCGCCGCGCCGCAGAGCATCGCTGCCTGCCACCACCTCGTCACCTTGGCCTCACCCTCGGCCCACCGACCGGTGTGAGTCACGGTCGAGCCGAGCCCGCTGTCTCGTCATCAGAGGGAGGGGGAAGAGAGAGAAAGAGAGAGAGAGGGGAGGAAGACGCTTGCGTTTCAACCTTTTTTCTTTCTTTTTTACTCTTTGACGATATCGTCGCCCTGCCGGACCGCGTTGTCGTCGGCCGCCATCTGCGTGTCACGTGCCGCCATCGGAGCATCGATAGCGAGCCAGACAAGACGGACAGCATCTTCTGGCGAGGCTGGCTTGGGTAAGGGAAGCAGCGAGAGCGAGAGAAGCCAACACTGTGCGGCTGCAGGGCCGGAGCCACGGCCAGGCGAAGTCGCATCGACGCTGTCGCCAACCTTCTTCATCCTCCCTCTCCCTCTCTGTCCATCCATCCCTGACTCTCGCTCCCTCTTCCTTTCTCGCTCCCTCCCTCTCTCTCTCCAACGCTGGCTCTCACGTGCCGCCAGCTCGTCGACTTACACCCGCTGCCGTCGTTGCAGCGCCGCCCGTACCCGAGGTACGCAGCGCCTACAGCTCACTGCCCGGACCGCTGTAACTGCGCGCCTGCTGCGCCGCACTGCACCTGCGCGGGCGGTGCGAGGAGGAGGAAGAGGAGGAGGAGAAGGCTGCAAATTTACTTTGGGCCAAATTCTTCTTGTCTCTTTATCCTTCACTCGCCTCCTCATCCCCCCCTTTGCTTCTTTTTTTTTTTTTCTCGTGCCGGGGCCGATCTCCGTCTTCCAGTTCCCGTCTGGTTCCTATTTTTTTTCTTTTTTTCTCCAGACTTGCCGCCTCGGTGCCGCCCAACCGACGGGAGAGAGAGGACGAGGCGCGGCCGCCACAGCACACGGCGGACGTCCCTGGGCGGCCCCTATCCTTCGCCCGCCTACAGCGCCCGAGCCAGCGTCTACAGCGCCCTTGCCGGCGTTACAGCGCCCTGCTACAGGGGGCTTGCCTTGCCACAGCTGTGCGCCTCGCCGTGGCCCAAGCTCCCTCCCTCCCGCCTCGGCTCGCAAGCTCGAAACCTCCTCCTCCTCCTCCTCCCCTCCTCGTCGCCGCCTTCTGCACTTCCGCAACGCCTTGCTCGGCCATCCGCCGACCCTGGAGCCTCTCCTCTCGCCGCAGCCTGCTCTTTTTTTCCTTTTTCTTCCTTACCCGCCTTTCTTATCCGGCCAGGGAACCCTGATCGACTAAGAAGGGGAGGCAGGGGAAGGGAAAGAAAAAAGAAAAGAAGACGAAAGAGAGAATATCCCAGGTAAAATCCGGAATAAGCTACGGGAACCATCGCACCAACAATCAACAGCCATCTCTTCATCAGCATCCATCCATTGGACCGACCATTGTCGCCTGCCTGTGGCGCTTTGCTTTCGGCTGCACAAGGGAGAAGGAAGAAAAAAAAAAAAGAGGCGGCGGGCCAACGCGAATTTCTCCGCCATCGATCGCCGTCTGCCTCTCTTTCGCTCGCTCGACGACGCCTCCTTCGACCCCTCGCTCGCTCGACGACGACGACGACGACGACGGCCCGTTGGCTTCCTTGCAGACGCTCGCAGCGGACGCTTGTCCCATGCTCCGCCTCGCTCCGCGCTGGTAGCCGCTCTTGGCAGCATCGCAAGGTAGGACATGGCTGCAAAGCTCGTCGACGCCTTTCTCTCTCACCTTGCTTCACCGCACCTCGTCCGTCCGGTGCCTGCCTCGACCTTCTCTTCTCTCTTCCTTTTGCTTCGCCCTTCTGCTCCCCTTTCCCTGCCCGGGGCCCTGGGCCTTGACCCTGCCATCTGCTCTGCTCCTCCCCTGTCCTGCCTCCTTTCATAGGCCGGGGGCCTGGCATCGTCCCCTCCCCCCCTGCTCTGCAGCACCGGCGCCAGCCTCCGCCGTTCCTCTTTTTTTTTTCTTTTTTTTCTTTTTCTTCTTGTCTTGCTCGCCCCCTTCTTTCTCCTTCTCCTTCTTTGCCTTTCTCGTCTCTTCAAGCCTCGCCTCGCTGCACTGCTGCGTCCCCTTGTGGCGCCTTGTGCTGCCCCAGCCGGCATCTTTATGCCGAGCGGTGACACATGCCTTCTGCTTGTCTCGTTCTCCCGCTGCGCTCGACCTCAACGTGAGACCCCCCGACAGCCCAGCCCTGGACATCGCGTCGATTGGCCAGAGGCGAGTGGCAGAGAGCCTCGCCCGCCGCTCGACGGTCCGCGACGGAAGCATTTCTTCATCTTTGCCTCTTCTCTTCCGCCCCTTGTCATCCCCAAACCGCGCCCGCCATCCGCCTGTCTCCTCCCACTCTTCTTCTTCCTCTTCCTCTTCTTCGTCGTCTGCCCGTCTCCCTTGGCCCCCTCTCTCCTGTCGGCCGCTGACTCTTTTCGGCCAAAGGCGACCGACCCCGCGACGTCGCGCATAGGCAGCAGCACGGCGCCCAGGAACCGGAGAAGCGAGCGGCGGCGGACCAGAGACCGGCAGGGCGGCAAGCGGCAACGGCGCGCGAGAGCGAGGTCCCCGTTCGGCGGCAGCGAAGCAGAGGGCGAGGGCGCGGCGCCGCGAGCCACGTCGACGTCGTTGTAGCCCGAGGCCGGCTCCCAGCAGCGTCTCGCGAGGCGTCGGACCGTCGCGAGCCCGCCCGCCATGGACTCTCCCCGGCCGTCTCGTAGCCCCGACTCGGACGTGTCGCCCCTGTCGTCGTCGGCGGTGGCGGCGGCGGCGGCGTCGTCGTCGAAGCAGCCCGAGGCCGGCGACGACTACTTTTGCTCCGCCTCCAACACGTCCAAGAGCCAGGACGACGGGCCCGACAACGGCGCGGCCACGACGGTTAGCAGCAGCAGCGGCACCGCCGAATCTCAGGCCCCGCCGCCCTCGTCGGCCCGCCAGAAGCCGCGCCGCGCGAGCATCTCGTTCGCCGCGGACCTCGCCCGGCCCGCCGACGCCTCGGTCGTCAGGAAGCCGTCGTCGGCCTCGTCGGTCGTCTTCCGCCCGCAGGACCCGTCGCTGCCCCAGGGACAGCAGCGCCAGACGGACGGCTCGCGGATCCGCGCCAGTTCGCCGCCCTATCACCGGTAAGCTTGGTTCGTTGATCTCGTTGCCGCTTTCCCAGTCTCTTTCTCTGTTTCTCTCTGTTTCTCTCTCTCTCTCTTCACCCTCCTCCCCCCTCTCTTCCTCCCCCCTCCCCCTCCCTCTCCCCCTCTTCTCCCTCCGCCCGTTGCGACGTGTCTGGGTCGACGAGACATGGGTTCTGCTTTTGAATGGATGTCGGCCCAACACGTGCTGCGTGGTAAATGGCACGTTCGAGGGGGGGGGCGCGGTCCCTTTTATTAGTCAATCGGGCCCTCGTCTTGTTTCGGCCTGGGCTGCCCACCAGTTTCGGCATCTCGTTCCGGCCCTCGTTTCGCTCGCCTGCGCGCTCGATCTACCTGCGGCCCCCCTCCCTTTCGGCTCGGGTGGAGCGGCAGGGCCGTCCCATGGCATCGCCGGTTCATGGGCTCGCCCGGATCTCGGCACCGGCTGGCAGAGCGTCAGCACGCGGACAAGGGCCGAGGGAGGAGGCGAGGGAGGGGGCCTCGCCCGCAGCAGCAGGCCGCCGCGCCCGTCGCACGCCCGCCGCCCGCCGCCAACTCAGACGGCTGCCCTCTCCAAGCCGTCGTCTCCAACTTTCCCCACCGTCCGTCCCGCCGCTTCTGGCCGAGGCTAGGAGCAAGATGGATCGCAACCAGGGCCGTCTGTTCGCGGATCCAGTCGCCGCCCCACCGACGAGGCCACGCAAGAGGCATGGCTCGCTGCCCCGCAGCCTGTTCTGCAGCAAGATGCTGTCCTCCTCTCTGCTTTGCTTTTGTCGCTCCTCCAGCGGCCTCGACCGCCTGGGCTTAGAGCGCGTTGGCTGTGCCTTGCAAGTGCGGGTTCCACCCTGACCGGCCCTCACATGTTGTCTTCTCTTTTTGGTCGCCCGAGCCCCGCCGCCGTTTGCCGTTCCCACGGCCTGTACTTTTTTCTCCATCCATCCATCATCCATCCATCAATCGGCTTGCTGCCGTCCCCTCGCAACTTGATCGCTCTCCATCCTCTCTCTCTCTGTCTCTCTCTTTTCTCTCCAAAACATCCTTCTCGACCTCATCGTCCCCATGGCGGAACTGACCGAAGGCCCGGCCAACGACAGGTTCCAACACCACGTCGGCTTCGACAACGTCTCCCACGGCGAGGCCACCAAAAACAACACGCTCTCCCTGACGCTCAACGTCCGCCACAAGGGTTACCAGGCGCGCCGTAGGTCACGCACCTTCATGGTCGGCGTCGACGAGCACCCCTACTCGGACTACGCCATTCAGTGGCTCCTCGAGGAGCTGGTCGACGACGGCGACGAGATCGTCTGCGTCCGCGTCATCGAGAAGGACATTCGCTACAACGACAGGCACTACCTCGACGATGCGCGCCGCATCATGGACAGCATCCTGGCCAAGAACGGCGCCAACCGCGCCATCAGCTTCGTCCTCGAGTATGCCGTCGGCAAGCTGCACGCCACTTTTCAGAAACTGGTTCGTTTTGCCTGCCTGCCCGCCCGTCTCTCCGTGCTGACAGACTCTCCTCTCCTTTCCCCGCCCGCAGATCCAGATGTACCAGCCCGCCATGCTCATCGTCGGCACCCGCGGCAGATCGCTCGGCGGCATCCAGGGCCTCGTCAACTCGCGCAACTCCTTCTCCAAGTACTGCCTCCAGTACTCGCCCGTCCCCGTCGTCGTCGTCCGCCCGACGGAGAAGCGCATCAAGAAAAAGGTCAAGCGCGCCAACGACGCCAGTCGCCAGACGTACCTCGGCATGCTGGCCGCCACCCACGGCCTGCACGAGGCCGACAGCGAGACGAGCAGCACCTACGAGCTCGAGACGCAGAACTCGCCCGACGAGGAGGCCCACCAGGTGGCCAAGGTGCTCGGCCTGCCGGCCAAGTTCGACCCGACCATCAAGCCGCTCTCGCCGAGCCTGCTACGGCCCCGCTCGCGCCCGACCAGCCCGCACAGCCCGCACCCCAGCGTCGACAGCCCCGGCCTCCGCCAGGCCGCCGACGCGTCGCCCACGAGCGCCGGCGGCGACAGCTTCGACGACGACGACGAGGAGGAAGAGGACGGCGACTTCGAGGCCGTCGACGGCCGCCAGATCCTCGACCAGCAGCACAAGCTGGAGCAGCTTCACAAGATGGAGGTGCAGGAGGCCGACGCGCTGCGCAAGGGCGTCGGCGGCAACGACGGAGACGAGTCGGACGATCGGTCCGACGACAAGTCGGAGGAGGCGCGAGACGCCAAGAGCAGCGCATCATAGAAGGTGCACGGCGGCCCGGAGACGGCCCCGACGCCCAGGCCCGAGCCCGAGCCCAGGGCTCGTGATACCGGCGGCCTCGGCGGCACACTTCCGACGGCGGGGGCGGCATCTACGGACGAGGCGCACGAGCTCGACGTCTTTGCCACTTGGCAGATCTTCGACGGCCAGGAAGACGAAAGGGCGGCGAGGCGGCAGCCGCCATCGCGGTCACGGCCGCTGGGGCTGCGCGCGGGCCTCGCCGGCCGCAGGCTGCCCGCGATACAGGAGGAGGCGGCGGGCGGCGCCCGCCAGAGGGTCCAGCCGGCAAGGGCATCGTCGTCGTCGTCGTCTCACCC
>NJEV01000518.1:0-17397 GCA_002591385.1 Cordyceps sp. RAO-2017
GCCTGTAGTCGTCCTGCACACGCTGTCCCAGCTGCGAGGTGAGCGTGAAGAGCGAGGATCCCTCGCAGACTCGCAGCTCGTCATCTGTAAAGAAGATGCTGGCCGAGTAGCTCTGCGGCATCGCAGCGATATGATGTCGACGACCCTCGTAGCCTGATGTTCGCGACTTGACAAAGAGGAGATAGACGGCCAAAGTGTCCTCGACCGACAAGGGCGGCCGCGCAGAGCGAAGAACCGGCCCAAGGAGCGGATCGGCGTGCGCCCCTTCTACCTTCCATAAGCAAGCAGAAGGGATTGTCAGAATGCGTTCTCCTTCTTTGAAGCTACGCAGTGCTTTGACACCGCGTCCGGTAATGGGAAAATCAGCAACCTCTATTCCATCCACACCGAAGGCCCCCGATTGCTTCAGCCAAGCCTCCATCGATCTAGAGTAGATATACCCAAATCAAGATGTTCATCAGGCAAGGAGAGAGAATATACCTGAAGCAGGAAAGGTAGTGGCAAAGATAACTGCGCTGCCGCCGACTTCAAAAATCCCGCAAGACAAATTTTTCAGGGTGGGGTGGGCTCGTCATGAATCCTCGCAGCCACTGACTGGTTGAGTTTGTGGCTGGCGCCGTTACCTAAGCGTCGTTCCATAAGCACTGCTGGGCACGCTAAGTGTGTGCGGGGAAGGGTCTTCCCACGGCACCACGATCAATGAATGTTCTACTCCTCCTCTCGTTAGATCGATCTTCACTTGATAATAGACTGGCGGAGTGCAGCTATATAGAGCGCATCGAACCTTTCGATTCTACAGTGGCCACATAGACCCTGCGATATCACGGCGCGCTCATGCTGCGCAGTCCCGGCATCATGTCCGTCTCGGACATTTTAACCACGCTCAATGTCCTGATCAAACTGGGCCAGGAAATAAAAAATCGACTGGACTCGCTCAACCAAGCTGCTGAAGATCTCCATTTACTTACGACCAACCTCCAGCTTTTGCTGACAGTGTTCGAAAACCCCGCCAACGAAAACCTTATGAAGACACATCTCTCCGAGTTTGTCGCCTTGCTGGATGTCCTGCAAGGCATTGCAGATTCCTGCGCAAAATGTGCCAAGGCCCTGGATATTGAACCTTCTGGAGAGAACAACGTCGGCGACAATAAAGGATTCGCTGGGAAGAAACTTCTTCGGCGGATATGGATCCTGAACAAAATTCCTAGCCTACTCGCAGACATCCAGCGCAAGGCCCGGCATCTCCAAAGTGTTTACAGCGCAGTCTCTGTCGTCATTCTGCAAGATATTAAGATTCGGCAGAGTGAGACGACCGGGAAAGACGTCATCGAGTCCAGAGTGGCAGTAGGGCAGGACGTCATTCCAGAAGACTTACCCAACAGAGACTTCATAACAAATTTTGCAAGTATTGATCTAATGCTAGGCAGTCTCATGAACGAGTGTCAGAGTCTCCGGCAACAGCTTCAAGATACGATGATATGTCCTGACAGGTCGGCTATCGAGCACTACGAAGAGCAAAACCCGGAGGGAATGGCGTTTTGGAAGGATCGATTCCAGAAAACCGAACTAAGTCTTTCCACTCTACGTTACGAGGTGAGCATATATGGAATTTGGAAAATTTCATTGGGTTTTGCAGGTTTTAAACTAATAATGGGAAACTTGACTGGTAGGTCCTGTACGTCTCTTGGGCACGCTTCGTCCATGAGGTGGAGCAGTCTATTGTTCTCAACACCATGCCGACGGCAGTTTACGAAACTGGAAACATAGACGTCGTTCGCCAGCAAGGAAGTCGCTATACAATCAACCCGAACGGCATGCGTCGACTTCCCACGACACGCCCTCTTTGGCTCCCTACTCTTCAATCAGCGCTTGACCCTCTTCACCGGGGCTACGTGAAACCCCAAAACTATTTTAACCTTCTCCAAAGCTCTTCCTTATCCGAGAAGATTCGAGCCTTGGCTCTTGAAAATGCCGGCTACGGGGTGCTTGTGGAATGTGAGCGAGACAGCAGCGACATCGCCCTGCCTGCATCCATCGAGTCGTCCTCTGATCACGTTGGCTGGTTGTCTGCACAGATTGTTGCAGTCCCGACACCAAAGGAGCTTGGAATTGCCACAGAAGAAGAAGTGTTGGAATCAAGCAATCAACAACTCTTTTCTTGCTTCAGCGGTGCCACGCAGGATATTTATGTCTACGTCTGCTATCTCGAAACTGGGCAGATAGAGCGCAAAAGTCTCTTGAGACAAATCCGCCCGATTCGGGGTATTGCTGTCGGAGCAACTCTGTCGACCCGACATGAGTTTGAATCAGGTGCCCACGCCTGGGGCCCTGATCTCCGCGTCACGGAATTCAAGGCTTGCTACGGAGGCCAGTATATCATTACCGCTGGCACCGGCTCGAATACTACACTGTTCTCTACGACTCCTCTTAAAAAGTCGTTTGAGAACACGCTACGGAGGGATGTGCGAAATGCAGCTTCCGCTCTTCCAGAGCTTGACTACCTGCTGCTGGGGCCATCAAGAACCTTTTCTACAGCCCCTTGTATCGGCGAGAAGATTCAAGTACGTATGCGTTTTATATTTTTCTCGTATTCCTCGCATTGCAAATGTGCATGATTCTTACGGTTTAGTAGATTGAACATGACGGTTACTGGCATGATTCAAGAGTCACGGCAGTCGAAGATGATGAGGTCGAGTTTATCGACTGGGATGCGGTACCGCCAATGAGCGACCGCAGTAGTAACGCTGTTGGCCAGGACAGCAGTGCTAGCGATGAAGAGGACAACTCTGACCTTCTATTTTCTCCAAAACAGTTGACAACACTCGGAACAGGCACGCGGCGTGTGTGGCAACCCTGGCGTAGAAACACGACCAGGTATGATGTTCGGCCGTATCGTTGTCTGCACGTGGGTGACTCTGTCGATGCGCCAGTCATGTATCCGGACTTTCGACTTCATTACCATGACATTGCCGATTCGCAGCTTTTTCTCCCTGCTCGAATCATAGATGTTCAGGGCGACCACTACGTGGTTGAATTTAGTCCAGCACTTTCGGCTCATGAATGGTGGCCAGGAAGGCAGCCCAAAGGGACACCCATCGAAGTGATTCCGAAATCTGGCGTCACAGTTAAGAACCCTCACGACTTTAATCGGTTGACGGTGAGCATGGATTTGGTACGTCCCCTCTCCCTAGGACCAGCACCTGTTTTGGGGATTCAGTCGACAAAACCAGCTGGATGGAGTTCATTCCAGGGAGTGCGACTTGGGAACCTCGAAGATCTTCTAGAAAAGAGTCTTTGGGATAATGATGCCTGTCCCTGACGCTGAGCTCCATGATGCGTCGTAAAGCACAGGTTCTCACAACCTGGCTCTGAGGTCGTCGCACCTAATCTCGGCCGTGTCCGACGTGTTAGTCGTCGAAACAAATGACGACAAAATTGTCCGGCGGAAAAGATAAAGAACGCAGAATATGTTACCGACATGAAAACCCAAAATATAAAGACATGCATTCTCTGATCCGGTGCTTAGCGGAATCATGAGGATGAGCCGGTCTCAAGCTGTGCAGGATGTCCATAGCATACGTGTCAGCATAAAGGGTGACCAGGTGTTCTTGTCCGTGCACATCGGCACACTGTAGACCGCGTCGTCCCAGTAGCTAAGGAAGTTGCGTGAAAATTCGTTGGCGAAGCGGAGCGAGTGGCCGGACGTGAATCGGGCGGCCGTCTGGTAAGAGGTGGCGCAGCAGACGCGGATCACGGCTAGCTTGGCCTGCCGTGCTGAGCAGAGGAGGTTCGTCGGATCGCTCTGCCCGTCATCGCGATGGCACCTTGGCGAGGCCGTCGCGTAGCCCTTCCTTGTCAGCCGGTCATCCCGCTCGTTGCCATCGATGTCCACATGAACGGGGACCTAGCCTGTGCTGCCGTCCTCACGCCAAGTTGCAATTTCCATGAAGCGATTGCGACGGAGTGTCCAGCACCACCACAATCTCGCCCGCGCCAGACTCCGTTATCTCAATATTTCAATGAACAATCTGAAAGAGGATATCCCAATCCGACGGCTCAAAGACTTTCCCGTGGTTACCCTGTGTATTGGCATTGGGTGAGATCCGCTGGAAGTGTTTCTATGCTCTGCTTGTCGGTATCTCGCCTCTACATCATCTCCGCCAAATGTACGTACTTCTATGTCGTAGGTTTAAGAAAAACGCGCAGCCAATACGTACCTAGCGCGCGGCCAAAGGCGCCCGCAAGAGGCACGAGAGATATATATAGGCCGCAGAGCCCACTGCGAACTGCGACCGTTAGAGACTACAGAGGAACTCCCGAGCTCGACGCCTCCGTCCTCGCGCTGCTTGTGGCCGGCACCAGGTACGACAAAGTCATGGCTGTTCCGGAGTAACGGGGAAATCGATACGTACATGAGGTATATTACGATCTACCTCATATGTCGCGGTCTCGGTCAGACGATACAGCAGCTATTAATTTCTGTATGCTATACAAAATGTCTGCTGATATCGCCATCTTACCAGGGGTGAGCCAAGCCAAGCCGGCATATAGATCAGGGACTGAGGAGCTCTTGGTTTTCCGTCGAATACGATGAAAATAACGGATCGCTACGTGCATATGCGCATGTATTGATCATAAGAGTATTGTCCGTCAGACGGCGGCATCCAAAGCGGCGACGGTTAGCCCTGTGAACATGGTGAAGGTCCAGGTGAAGGTCCAGGGATCCGAGTACCAGTTACGACCGAGGGTTCATACTTCGTTGTGTCAAGAGAATTGATCGTTGGCGGAGCTTGTTTGTAGTTTTATATGGGCAACACAGTCCCATAACGAGGAAGGCCTCAACACTGCGTTCAAGGTGAGGGCTTGGGAGATGGTAGGACACGCAGTCGCGGAGAGTATAAGTCTGCGCACTTGCCCAGAATTTTGACCGCGTCTTCTTGATATTCTCGGCTAATAAGTCGGAAGAATATTTTGGCTACGCCGGCATCGTCTCTGAGATCAACGACGATCCAGCCGCAGCGATCGAGTTTGCGCCGAAATTACAGACGACGGGCACTGCCCAAGGCGATTCCTATGGACGCGACTGGCTATGCGCCAAAGGGCAGAATCATCGACGACTCTGCCAGAGGCACCATTTTTTTGGGGGGCCGAAGAGGAGGATCTGGAGAGTGGATCGATAGCGTGAGAGATGTGTCTGGCGGCAAGAGCACTGGCACGGAGGAAGAGACCAAGACTTGGGGCAATCCATTCAAGCTCGAATGGCTGTGGATCAAGCGGCTACCATTCTACCGCATGCGAGGGCTGAGGAACCCATGGAAATCGAACCGAGAAGTGAAGATTGCAAGAGACGGTACGGAGCTGAAGCCCTCGGTCGGCCACAATTGAAATGACCTTGTCCTTTGAAGTCATGTTGAGTCAAACTCGTAAGGAAGCTATGTGTCGCTCCCGAATCCTTGCCTGCGTCGGCTTGCCATTTATCGAGACCTGTCCACACTTCCTTTAGCAGTGTAAACAAAGCCATGCCTTCGAACGATCTCCGCGAGGGCGACTGAACGAGCTTACATACGATTCGACTCGTCTTTCCGTCCAACGAAAAAGCGCGTAGGTTAATGACATTCACGCGTCAGATCCGCGTCTTGAGGCTTTCGCGATGCCAGTCGTGTGTATTCACGAGAAGATCCGCAACCGCTTCGCCGATGCTGTTCCAGGCCCGATCAACGTTGCTTGTGAGAGAACCTAGAAAGTGAACAACTCCACAATCGCAGCCCAACATGTGCACGTCAAAGTTTCCCTGCAATATATTTTGCGTGGTGTCATAGGTCCAAGTCCTGCCCTAAGATTCTCATAACTGCAGATTCATTGACATACGGTTCCAGCACTCTTTCGACTTTTTCGGACCAGTCATCAGTCCAGTCAAAATAGGCGAAACAATGTGCGTAGCCCCAGTAGCTTGGATACCATCCTGCGGATTCCCAATCCAAGATAGCTGCTAGATACCAACGTTTTCAGGGAGATTATCCGGGGTTAGTCGAGGGGAAATAGTCCTCCCTGATGAGAATGTTTTTGCGCTGGAAGTCTGAATGAGTCAATACGCTATCGTGACCACGAAGCGTCAATGGCAAGGGACGGGCAAAGAAGTCCGTCATCCATCCTCGTCGGTCCCAGGACTCCCAATTCCTGGCAGATCGCAAGACGAGCGCACGGCACAGATCTTCCTCTGCAGAAAAAGGACCAGTGACCTCATGTTCATTGTCCAAAGAAAAAAAGTACCTGTGTGGGAGAGGCCCTCCAAAAATACCCCCAAATATACCTGGGGACGGGATAGACCGCAGGATTTCGAAAGCCAGCCTCAACTGATCCACGATAGTCGACTTCTCCTCCTCAGATAGGTGCTGCCACACATCGCTTAGCCGCAAGCCTGCGATGAATTCCATGATGATAAACAATTTCCCCTCTTCCCAATACATGGCGTAAAGACGGGGAGCGGGAATGTGCGGATAGCTCTCCACCAGCAACAGTGCATGTCCCTCGTTCTCAAAAACGGCCGGTCCGTACTTGACTACAAACTTTTGGTTGACTAAGACGGTGCGCCGGGAGCTCGCATTGTAGATACTGGGATACTCCGTTGTCGCAGTCTCAATCTGAACTCTGGTGGGAAGAGGAGCAGGTAACTCATTTCCATCCCGAAACCAGGGACGCGTTGGCGCGACTTTTGGCGCAGACTTTGTTGACATGCTGGGTGCTCGAGAAGGTGATATGATGTCGATGCAGTTTTGTAGGGTTGTTGGGCACAGAAAGTTGCGTAAAAAAAAGCAACGGTGGTCAGATGCTTAGTGTGCAAGTTATTAAGGGGGCAAGCTCATTGGTCTTGGCGCCCCGTTTAACCACAGTTAGTATATTATTCCGTACGGTCCAGCCACATATTACTCTGTTAATTGCACAACACAAGAGGCCCCTCGATTCTCACCCTGAACTTCGCAGCCGCGGTCGCACAGCTGCCTTCGAGTGCAGACCGATCAGCTATAAAGCGGAGATAGGGTCACGTGAATGCACGCATGATATTAGGGGCTCACCGTCGTCGCGTAGAGTAAAACACAGCCGGGTAGATTCGAGAGACAAGAAAATGTGTTCAGAAGAGAAAGCGAAAACCTTGACAACATGGCAGACATCACAAAGAAGGCTTGAGAGGACGATCTGCTCACAGTGACCTGAAGGTAGCTTTGGCTGGCCATCAAATGCCTGGTATTGCGGGTCTTCCGAACCTCACTCACGGAGGGGAAGCTGTTTGACCGATGCAGAAGAGCGAAAATCGTCCGCACCGTATGCACCTGCATGTGAAGATCCACTCTCTTATTCACGGTGTACCTTTTGGTATTTTTTCGCAGGTAATAGGCGGTCGCGGTCCAAGCGCTACGCTACCGCCTGATACATTAGGCAGCACTGTGAACGCATATGCAGATCATGACACGTAGGGTTGGCTGGTGTTGTGGCCTTCAGCCTATTTTAAAGTGCCAATCCAGTCGAGCCAAACCCAGCGAGCCGATCACGGCAAGCATTTAAAACGAATGGCATGGCCTTGGCGTTTTTTCACAGACAAATACGACCATAAATCCGCTATGTAACCACAGTCAGCCAAAGGATAAGTCCTGGCCCTGCCATCGCCTCGCTTACCTTCTTCGGGGATGATGCTTCGACAAGCTAACCCAGAGGCGTAAGATCAGCACAGTGATTACTTTCGCAGATTCTCCGGCCGCGGGCTTGCTTAGCTGCAGGCCAATTGCAAACTGTGAAAGTATTTAAACCGGCCCTTCCAATGGGAAACATATCTTCTTTCTCAGCCGACTTGTCTCGACTTTAGATCTGCTCCCTAGTTTTGATCTCGAAGACTCAAAACTCGAAATTTCTGATGCCCAATTCTCAGTGGTATGAAGTATATAAGCTCAAGTTTAAGCTTGCGATGCAAGATCCCGACATGCCAAGTCCACGTTTCCATACCCTGATATTCGTTGAGACGAACGCCGAGGGACCAGGCACAGGTGGCAAGCATCATGGGACAGGTGATATCGTCACAGGGATGCATTACGAGTCAAAGCCGTATCATAATCCCGATAGATCCGAAAGTCTTCACTCCAAAGAACTCATCGGCTTCACGAATGCCTCCACCTACCCACAAGAATTTCACAAGGTCCTTAAAGAAGTCCCAGCTCCGCCGAAACAAAAAGCCTTTAATGCCAAAACTATGAGGACAGAGCCGGTCAAGATATGAGATCCCTTGACTTTCTACGAGCCAGGAGAGCCTCATCAGCCACTGGTAAAATGCACAGAATGGACAGAGCGGCAGGCTATACCAATCTTGAGCAGCAAGGGCCTTATTGTTCAAAGGCCATAGCATTTAGTTTGGCTAGGCCAAGGTCTTTGAAGGAAGCTGTCACACCCTCATCGCATACGGAGCGACACAAGATCAGCAGAGATTGGGGTTCTGTCAGATATTTGGGTCGCACATCAGGGACCACGAAGGCAGTCAAGCAAAATATGGAGGGTACCGATCAATTGTGTGAGAGCTGCCTAGAGCAAAAAAAAGAACGGGGCGAATGCCCGCACTCTCATGCGGTGTTTTTACGTTCGCAGTGGATCCGACGATGGGTGAAACAACAACTATCATGAAGTGATCCTGCGACCACTTAGTTGTGTGACATGTCATCAACCTGTTTGAAATCCGGTCAAGCTGCGCATGCTAGATGGTCTTTAATGAGTAAGCCCCTTTCATCGACCGCCGTTTGAGTTGTGCCTTAATGTAAGAGGCCTTATCCAGACGTCTCGTTGCTAGACTGCACCTACAAAACGAACAAACACGCCATGCCGCTCCTTAACATGGTCGGAGTTGATGCTTGTCAGCGTTCGTTCTGCATTGCATTTGCATTTCTGTCGAGCGAATCAGAAGCAGACCATTTGTGGGCACTCTATCACCTCAAACTGCTCTATCGGCATGAGCTGCCTTCTGTTGTCTTGACGGACCTATTTTTGGCTGCTATAAATGCGACTGCGACCTGGTTTTCCACCTTCAAATCGCTGCTTTGCCTCTGGCATGTCAACGAGGCTGTTCTGCAGTACTGTGAACCTGACTTTATACAAAAGAGCAACTAATCGAACGGTCAAGCAGGAGACGCATGGGATGAATTCTACCGATTTTGGCACTCAGTTGTTGGTTCGCCAACCGACGGTATTCGAAGAACGGCTGACCAAATTTGAGCTCAAACACGCCAAAATCCATCTCCAGGCGGCTGAGTATATCAAGTTATACTGGCTGGATCCGCACAAAGAGAGAATTGTGAAAGCATGGGTGGATAAGCATCTACATTATGGCAATATGGCCACCTCGAGGTAATCAGCCTGGGTTTACATCATGATTGGAAGCCAACGTTTGCTTCCTAGGGCCGAAGGGATTCACTCACTAATCAAGGCATATATCAAGACATCTATCTTCGACCTCTTCGACTCTTGGCAGGCCATGCGACATGCGACCACCCACCAACTAAAAGAGCGTAAAGAACATGGCCAACGCACCGATAGCAACTTTGACGGTTGATTGTAGGGTACTGCTCTGCTAGCTCCCGAATGCACATGCCATTATTGCTAGTGTTGTCCATCATAAAGAAGCCAATGACTTGGGAGATATCGTAGAAATCGATCACTGTTGACAGCACCTTGGCAATATTCTCGCCGGAGTGAGGGCCTTTCAGAGGGGAAAGATCTAGAAGAGAAGTTTGTAGCTTATATCCTCCATCCAGGAAGTGAGCAACAACAGCTTGATAGTTTGCGGGTGAGATTGTGGCGGGGCCGGACAGTGCTTGGACTTCGGGCACGTCGACGCGTACTGCAGGGCGGTCAAGACCAACGAGCGAAGCGCTCTCCACATCTACGGGCTCGTCTGGCTCAAGGACAACGCGAGTTTTGGCGGGGCGCTAGCCTGCCCCGATGCCGGCGTACCGGGAGCGCATCGTCCGCTACGTAGATAGCGTCTTCCCCGAGGTAAGGCGGCCGGCCACCTTAAGATGACCCCCCCCCCCAGTAAAGCCCCTATCCATAGCAGGCCAAAGGGGTCCCAAGCTGACTTGAGGCTGCAGGAGCTAGACGCAGAAGGTTACTGCGCTGTGCAGGCGGAGCGGTCGGCCACGGCGGACATATCGTCGCGGCTCGACGACATCGCGCGCTTCAAGGACACCTTCGGCGAGGAGGTCAACTTCTGCGCGGGTGCGACGCAGACCACACGCATAGGACGAGCGTAATATTCGCTCGGCGTGGGGGCGCGGAAGAGGGATCTCTGCCAGTACAAGGCGTCGTGGAAGCTGATGGCGGACGGGGTGCTGGAGATCCGACTGACGCATCGCATGGTGAACCAGATCCCCCTCGTCGCGGCCTACCGGCACAGAGGCGAGCTCCTGGGGTGCCTCTGCCTCTGCAACTACGCGTCGCTCGTGAGATTAAGGCGAGACGGCGGCGCCGAGGGCGACAGTGCGGCCTGGGGCGAGGCACCCTTCGAGGCACCCTTCGAAGCGGACTGGGCGTCGGGGAAGGGTTGGATGCAGGCGCTCGGGCGGCCAGGCAAGGGGGCGAGCGTGAGAAGAGGGAGCGAGGGCAACCCTCGTTTTTGATTGCCATAATTCTTCTGCACCTCTGCCAAGGCTTTTGTCACAGTCTGCCCCTCAGTAACCAGGTGTTAGAAGTGGCCCCAGGCGTAGCAGGAGGTAATACCCAGAGGCCGCTCGTTGCGTGAAGTGAGACATGGCGCGGGTACTATCGCCAGAGAAAAGCCAGCTGTTTTCTATAGATCGCTGATAGTATTTTATATATCGCACTGATAGTGTAAACTGCGGTTTGCAGTGCAGTGCAGTATGTCGCTGACGAACGGACGGACAGTTTGGTTTGGCCATCTGGTCTGCACTGGCAGTTTGGTTTGACCTTGTGAGCTGGCACTGCCAGTTCAGTGCGCCCAGGCCGAGTGCACTGGCAATTTGGTCCAGTGGCGTCACACGCACTGAAGGGGCCGTTTGGGGTGTTCACACGCACTATTTGCACTATTAGGAACCCTGACCTTAAGACTAACGCAGGAGGCCCAGTGGTATGAGCGAAAACGACTAGTAATAGCCTCCAGAAAGCAAAACATCCTAACATGCGTGGCAGGCGGCTCGATACGACGGCGCATGGGCCGTCCAGTGACTCGTGAGACGTCAGCTAAGCCATGCAACGCCCTTGATAACGCGGGGAGCAGAAATATAAGTATAGTGAATGAACTCGTGCTTCATTATCTTCATTCCTCGTTCTGCCAGCAGCCTTCCGGGCTTGTAGAATTGTTGATCTGAGTTCACACCAGAATCAAGCATGGTGTCCAGAAATGACGATGCCTCTGACACTCGTTGGATCAATAGCTCCAACAGCGGTTCTGGATTTGATGAGCCTCCCACTACCTCAGGGGAAGGTGAGCCAGATAATCTGCTCGTTGACTCAGTGAATATCGACCAGGACCTTTTTTCCTCGTTTGATCCAGTAACTTTGCACCATTTCGACTCCACGTTTGAGACCGGCATGGGTATCGGCAACGAGAACCAGCCTCTTTAGAGTGCTGTCCCGTCCCTCTGGAGTCTGGACGGAGCCGTTCCGGCCGTCGAACAGACGGAATATGCCGAATTCAACCAGGTACAAGACGTGGATATGGGAACTTCGTCTGGGCTGCAGCCTACCTGTTCCGCCGAGCAAGGCGAATGGAAATTTGACGAAACCCAAATGCCTTCGTATGAGCATGTATATGCCTCGACAGAGGACGGGCTGTACTATTGTGAAGAGATGGCGTGCAAAGACAGCGACGGCTTTGCACAAAAAAGTTTTTTCAAGTATGACCCCTACAGACTCAATTACTCCATTAGGTTCTTTCTGATCGTCTTAGGAAACATATGCGCACGCACGTGAGACCTGTTCAGTGTCCTTTTTGTCATGTCACTATGGCAGAACAGCGAGATATGCGTCGCCATGTTGAGCATGCTCATACGGCTTGGGCAAAAAGACGCTGGACAGTTCTCGACCAATTTTCCTGCGACTTATGTGGCACGCCTTTCACACGCCAAGACAATTTGCAGAGGCACAGGAGAAATATCCATGAACTTGATTTTTCAGAACTTTCCGTTGCTCAGGATATTTGAAAAATAGGCTTTGTGCCAGACTATTGATTCCAGATCAGAGGTGGCGTCAGGCAAACGGTGAGAAGTATAAGGGGAACAAGTGCAGACTGAACAAATGTCCGCACTATGCGGTGTTTTATCCTCAACGCTCATGGTAGATCTGAAGATGGTACAACAACTATTGTGAAGTGATTCTCGAGTGATCCTGGTTATGTGACACTTCGCTGGAGATGAGTAGTCGTCAGAAGGATCTATGGGTTAGTTGGAGGACAGCGATATGACACTCTCAAAAAGGCGTCGTCATTCGGCCCCGTATACTTGTTTAGCATCGCATGCCTCACGTCCAGCCCGAACCGTCGTTGACCCTGGAGGCAGGCCGAATGTTGCTGGACAAGCTTGCCGAAGTCAGCACTGGCGCACCCTTCGTCCCAACCAGTACGAGGGAAAGCTTACGATTCCAGTATAGGCGTTGTCCAACTGCTTGACGAACTGGGGTGGTAGTTGGCATACGACTTTGGTAAAGTCCGTTGGCTGGGTTTCGTAGAAGCAGACTATGGCAATCTTGAACTCGCTGTCCTCGATCATCTCGCAAAATCGCTGAATAACTTCGTCGAGCTGTCCCCGTCCACTAGCGTCATTTCTCAAATACTTAACTAGCTCGTCGGACGCGGCGCCGCCCATCCATATCGCGACGGCAATCCGTAGCTGAGTGACCGTATAAAAGTGCTCGTTGCTGCCCTGAAATGGCGTTCCTAGAAAGGCGATGCCAACAGTCGACCTGAGAATGTCCTGATACTCACGGACCTCGCGCGCCCGGTGCAGTGCCTGTGAAGTATTAGCTGTGTTCGATCTTCAAGGCATTTCTCTAAAAAGCCTCCCACGTCGCGATGAAGAGGGCGGTCGGATCTGCAACGGAGGCCAAGGCAGAACAGGCCGAGCGAGGTGCTATTGAGCGCGCTTCTTACGCCACTGCCAGCCAGGATCAACGCCGAACGCCCGAAGCGTTCAGCGGTGCCAATACCGGATCTGAGCCTAGAAGCATCTTTTCTGGGAGCGCGGACTTGTCGACGAGTCCGGGAAAAGGCAGCCTGTACTTGGAACAAAGCTGAATGTGGAGACCGTTCAAGCAATATTGTTGAGATGCTGAACCTGGACACTTCCAATCTTAAGAGCAAGCCATCGCGAACGCTCTCATTCTACGCTTTGAAGGGGTCACGTCCAGAGACTGCTTCTCGAGTGGGTGGTCGATGCCAATATCTCCTTTCGCCGACCCGAACATTGCCGACTTGGACGCATATTCTAATACTCAATCCATCGGTCGCAGCGACGAATCCCCACCTTTCCCACAATACCATCCGAAGGCAAATCGTCGACCTCCAACTCCGACACAAGACGCACACAATTAACCGCCTCAGGAATATCCAAGGCCAGATCCATATTGCGTTCGATGGCTGGCGCTCTAGAAACCGGCACGCTCTATACGGGATCGTCTGTTTCTAGATTGATGGCAGCGGAGCGCTGTCCAAACTGATCCTAGCACTTCCGGAGCTCAAGGTCTCGCACTCTAGGGAGAGCACCGCGGCGAAGATCCTGTAGATCCTTGAGGGTTACGAGATTCTTGGCAGGGTGGGATATATCACAGAGCAGGCTCAGGTTCTGGACTGGTGGTTCTGATTCCAGGACAACTTCCTCTCGGAGGAATTGCGCCGATATTAGTCAACAACTAACCCGAAGAACCATATCGGTGCCGAAGCACAGCGACAAACCGATCTCTCTGTCAAGCGCAAGGATAGGCAAACGCTTGATGCAGCGCACAACCATTCGCTTCGAAATTAGTTTTAACCCTGGGACGATAACTCTCAGGTACCCGTGTCTCAAATATCTCGATCCAGCTCACCGACGGCCTCATCGTAGGCGTCTATAATGGGCCTGTAAAGTTGGTCTGGGTCTCCTGCAGATGTTCCAAAGCTCAACCTCGCTGTGTCTCCAAACATTAGCGACCTGATTTTGAGACAAAGCGGCTTGACAATATTCAAAGCGTCTGGGAATTCGCTCATTAGTCTTTCAAGACTGTTCACAGTCATATGGCCCTCCTTGGCATCCGCAATGTCTTTAAATCTTCCAATTTCCCATTTGCGAAGGAGACTATACTTGGGTGGTATCTCGCCACCGCGAAATGTTGTCTTTCTCCACGATTCACGTGCGCACATCCAGAGCAAAACGTAGAAAAACGACTCAAGATCGTGGCGGTAGGTGTGATTGGCCTTACGCAGCACCTCGACCGCCATAAACTGCATCGTGCCTGTCTGGTGTCGCGCTCCACTAGGTCCACTGTCTCTCACTTTAGCCAGACCAAGATCAATCAGGAGACCATTGAAACCGTGCGCCGTCTTAGGCTCCGTGATAATGATGTTGTTCGAGGATATATCGCGGTGGAGAATGTTGCCGTTCCTGTAGAGAGATTGGTGTGCCTTGATCGCATCTCGCATGGATTCCAGTAATTCTCTAATGGACATGAAGTCGCCAATGACGCGACCAGCAGGCGAGATGACAAGGCAGGAATATATCCTGTTCTCCCACAAATCGTCGCCGGTCGTGTATAGGCTCGGCTTGTTCTTGATGATGGACAGCTGGCTGTTCAATTTCTGCGCCAGTTTCGACTTCTGACTGTCGGACCGCCGCCTCTTAGTACCCGACGCGTCGTCGGATGTGTGGTCGGACGATGACTTGCGCTTCTGGCCTGAAGAGTTCGTGCTTGTTGTGATAGATGGCGGATCTTCGAAGTGGGAGCTTTCATTCCGGAACCGATGACGTTCCAGAAAAGCCAAGCCCCGCCGTAACTCCGCAATGGTAGTGATCTGACGATGCGCCACCACTCTGGCCACTCCCTTAACGCCCCGTTCTTCTGCTAGCTTGAGCTGTTTGACCTCTAGCTCACGTTTATCCGATGCCCACGAGAACTTCGCAACATGCTTGTTTCGCGTCTCAAAGCACGTAGTCCCTCGACACACGACGGCTTTCTGCCTTACCATCGGTCTCGCCAACCGGATCCTTGATTCGTGGCCACTTGCTTCATCCAGAGTGACGGTTTCTCGTCGGGCGTAGTGGGGAAGCCTGTCCATCTCTTTCCGTCGTGAGCTGCCATCATCCCCTTCAGTATCACTTTTTGCTCTTTGTGCCAGCGTTTGGAGTCAAAGAACTTGTCCCAGAAACCCCCCACATTGCGAAAAGTGCAATCTTTGATCTCATAGAAAAGCTCTCCTTCGACGATGTCGCGCGTTTCGCTATCGGCTAGTCGGCTCGAGCTAGTCTTGATTGGTGTTCCGTCGAAAGTCGGGGCAGTACTGGACGGGGGAGGGGTGAGAGCGCTGAGCGATTCGATGCTGTTGAAGACAGCTTCCCAGATGTCGATATCGGAGCTTTCGTGGTCTGTGACGCAGCGGATGAGAGAGCGGAAATGGGCAGACTTCACCGTACCTCCCCAGACATGCTGCTGAATGGTGAAGAGCTTGGCTGCCAGGTTACCGCTGCCGTCGGGAGAAGGGAGGCTGAAAGCCGCCGTAGAGCCAACTAGAGCCGAGAGAAGGCTCGAAATGTCTTCCTGTCGCGAGTCGTCGGCCTGATTGGAGTCGCGCAACTTGGCTCGAAATGGATCAAGAATATCATTGAGTGGTCGCTCTGAAATGATCTTGATGTGCTTCTCTGTAAGTGACATTTTGAGATCGCGTGAAGGGCATAATTGACTGATCGGTCTGTCACAGAGGAGTGAGGGGAGTCAAAGAAAGAAATACGTAATGGAAAAGAAAACAGACGCGACGGCTCACGTGATTGCAAGCACGCTTGTTTAACAACTGGAAAGTGGGCACATTGGAAGGTGGGAGAAAGACCATACTCGTGCCCGCCCTCACTTTATGGGATTCGCTTTGGCTCACACACTAAAGTGGGTGCTGGACACCCAAATGAACAGATCGACGCATCGACTAAAGTGTGTGCTGGGGAGAGTGGTTTTCTTGGAGATCTCGGATTGTGGTCTCTTTTTCTTCGTAGATAGTTCATTGAGTCATTTGCTTCGTGGAGGGGCCTAGTCCGCGTCATTGAGATGGTGGAGTCTGGCGCGGGCGAGATTGTGGTGGGGCCGTACACTCCGTCGCTATGGCTGACGCGATCGACGATGCCCTTACGATCTCGAACCAGAGTAGTCCTCGAGCTTCGTACGCGGACATCGTTCGAACACCACCCTCGAGCCAACCATCGAACCTGCGCACACCGACAGCTCGTACGACACCGTCGTCGATTGGCGACTCCTTCTACTGCACCATCGACACATCACGGGCCGAAGAACAGAGCGGCGGCGGAGCACCGGTGGGGAAGATTCGGCGAGCGAGCGAACGAGATGCGGGCGAAGTTGAGTCGCGAGACTTGGAGGTGCGCAGCGGTCGTCAAGGACCCCCGGAACCCAGAGCGGGTTAAGATCGTCTGCAGAGACAAACAGGAACTGCAGAAGTCAAGGAAGCAGCGCGGAAAACAGTGGGAAGGGGAGCGCGGATCATGAGGGATCAGCTCTACCCGGTCAAGGTCGACAACGTCAACCGCACGGCGGTTCTGGACGGAGAAGGCAACGTTCTGCCAGGCGCGGTCGAGGCGCTGGGTGCCGAAAATAACGTGACGATTGCCACAATGTCTTGGCTGAGCAAGAGAGAGACAGGTAAGGCGTATGGGTCGATGGTGGTCTATGTCACGAAAGGCAGCGATGCGAGGAGACTTCTGGATGGTCAATACTTTGACCTGGCCGGGGAATCGGCATGCACGAACGTCTTCGAACCACGCAAGGGACCGGTACAGTGCCAGAAATTTGTGCGGCGCTGGAGGGTTAGGCATGCTGCGTGCCGGTGTGAATTTGCCCTTTTGGGTGGCCAAGTTTGCACTTGTCGGGTGACTGGATATATTTCTGCTGCTGCGCCGGCGCTTCGCATCAGGCAAAACATGTATCCGCTTCCGACGTTTGCGTGAGGATTTCTGATTTCTTTCGGCGTATACGCGACTAAGGACCTATAATTTATCTCTAAAATAAAGAAAGCTTACGCTATTATTTATATATTTACAGAGCTATATCTTTGAAGCCTAGCGATAATAGTATTATACGCTTACTACTCTAGATAGTATCTAGTATTATATAATACTCTTTATTATTAGCTAATATTAGATCCTATAATAATTATAGCTC
>NJEV01000519.1:0-17389 GCA_002591385.1 Cordyceps sp. RAO-2017
CGTGTCTATGTCGATGCTATGGGCGGGCGGCGTCCATGTCGATGCTATGGACGTCCTGCCGGCACGTTAAATACTGTTGCCTCCGGGCCAGTGTCTCGCTCTCGCTCTCGCTCTCCGTCAGAGACGTGTCCGGTCCCGAGCCGTCCTCCTCGGCCATCAGCCGGCGATAGCATCGTGGGATGGCCCGCCGCACGCCCTCCTCACAGCCTCTTCCCTTTCTCACTTACAGCGCGGGCGTTTCCGCGGCCTGCGGAGTTCGGGGACTCACACAGGCCATCACGACCAACATACATGCATACCCATGTGTGTTGTATCCTACATGTGTGATCAATGTATGTACGTATGTACGGGCGAGGTAAAGCCCCGTGGCATCGGGCGCACCTGCAGACCATCATCTGCCTGTTTCCGAGTCAAATCTACTTGAAGCCGTCTCCAACTCCCATGTTCTGCGGAACACAGACGTATGACCAACGGAGCCAAGCGGAAATGACCGTATACGGCATACCCGGTGTTAGCACGCTTACGTCCCTTATTTCCAGGCCCGTTGCATATTAAGTCCGCACAAAGGATGCAGAGGCCCCTCTTCCGCGGCTTCACGTCTCTGCAGGCACTAGGGCTTAGTCTTCGGATCGTGGGGTCCGGAACGATTGGTACATGTAGCATATACAGTATGCAGCAGGGCCGAGAGGAACGGTTCAAGGCCTGAGTCTGAATCCGGGACAGCTTCGCGAGCGTCGTTGCCGCACGGCTCCGGGCATTCCAACTACGGCGAGGCTGTACGCCGTGGTCCTGGGCCTGCTGCGGTATCAGATGTAGGCAGCAGTGTTGGTCCGAGTATCAAATGTAGGCAGCAATGTTGGTCCGACGGTCGTCAGGACGCTGCACGGCTATCTATCTGTTCTTGCTGTCGTACCGTCACTTCGCCTACAGAGCTGCCGAAATCGAGCAGGTCGTCGCTCGATCTAAGCCGGCGTTCCTGCATATCGATGTGGACGTGGACCTATCGCGACAAAGTATACGGAACTACAAGACCCGCGGACATGCCAAGAATAAGGATGTTGTTATAGAGCTCTATACGGAAACATGAGCTTCGAGGCTCCCATCAAATGAGTGGTCGAGAAAAGAACATTATCCACAACAGCTCGTCCGCCTGCCCTCGGGCCCACGCCAGTCTACATAGTCTATCAATGCATGCATCTACTACCAATATCAAGCTCCAACGCTCAAGACCAGTCTGCGAGATTCCTCGGGATGGCGTGGAATCCGTCGAAGAAGCCGTGCGGATCATAGCGGTTCTTCAGCCTCGTCAGTCTCTCGTGGCGCCAGCCCTCGTAGCCGTACAAGGCCGACGGCGGCTCGTCCCCGTGTCCGTAGTTCTGGTAGACGTGCCACTCGCCGTAGCCGGAAACGCTGGGCTGGGCAAAGGTGTTGCGCATGCGGCGGGCCCAGCCGTCGGCGGCCTCGGCCACGGCATCGTCGGTGTACGTCATGGTGAAGACGACGGCGTTGCGGAAGTAGCTGCGGTGCGGGAAGGCGGAGCTGTCCTGCGGGATCGCCTTGAGGGCCCGCTGGCCGAACGTCTCGATGAAGATGCTGCTCCCGTTGGCGGCCGGGTGCTGCCGCGCAAAGGCCGAGAGCGAGTCGTGGGCCGAGGCCAGGGCCGAGGCCGACAGGTTCTCCGTCAGGATGCTGTACTGGTCGTGCGGCTTGCCCTTGGGGCACCCGGCCAAGACGACGCCCGGCAGGGCAACGTCGGCCAGCTTGGCCCACGCCGTCATCTGCTCCGTGTAGTTGGAGCTCAGGGCCGAGTACAGCTGCCGGAACCGCCGGCCCTTGTCCGGCGGGCCGGGGTAGACGATGTTGACCGTCACGACGGGCTGGCTTCCGGTCAGTTCTGGCCGCGCAGTCCGGCGCCGCGGGGGTCGAGCCTCGACTCACCTCGAGCGTCTCCGGGTCGTTGGCCAGCGAGATGGCCAGGGCCAGGGCCGGGTCGAGCTCAGGAGCCAGCAGCGTGTTGGTCACGTTGACGACGGCCTCGAGCTTGTCGCGGCCGAAGGTCAGGTCTGCGCTGTACTGCATGCCGCCGTTGGTGGCCGGGTACGTGTCGAAGACGGCCTCGAAGACGATGCCGAAGTTCTGGCCGGCGCCGCGGATGCCCCAGAAGAGGTCCGCGTTCTTCTTCTTCGAGGCCTCGACGATGCTGCCGTCCCACAGCGCGACGCGGGCGCTCAGCAGCGCATCGCTCGTCAGCCCGTGCAGGCCCTCGAGACGGCCGAGCCCGCCGCCGAGCATGGCGCCCATGGCGCCGACGCATGGACACGCGCCGACGGCTGTGTCCGTTCGTCTCCGTCAGTCTCGCTGCCCGTCCTCGACCCCTTCTCATGACCGGACCGGCCTGACGCACTCAGCTCTCGGCCGGCGGCGGCGACGGCGTCGACCAGTTCGGCGAAGGTCGCGCCCGTTCCCACCGTCACCTTGGAGCCGTTCATGGCTATGCGGTTGAAGTTGCCCATGTTGATGAGGACCGCATCCTGCACCGACTCGAGCGTGACGGAATATCCGTGGCCGCCCGACTTGGCCAGCCACGTCTTGTTGGCACGCGAAAGATACTTGAGCTGCAAACATAGGCGCCGTCCGTTACCCTCGAGTCCCTGGAGCCGTCTCTTGCTGCAGGACTTACCCCGGTCGACAGGTCCGCCTCTGTTCGAGGGATGAAGACCTCGTTGAAGGTCGGGGCCGCGTACGTCGACCAGCGCTGGGTGGCGTTGGCGAACTGCGGCCACGACGGCCCATTCACCTCGTTGGCGATGGAGCCGGGCCAGCCGTTCTGGCCGGACGCTGCGCTCGCCAAGAGCAGCAGGGCAGAAACGGGTGCGAGCATTGTCTGCAGATTTCAGCGGAGTGGCTTGGAATAGGTGCGGATAGAGCTCAGCATGCCACGCGATTCCGCGCGGGAGCCTCTCCTTTTTGTCTGGAAACCAGTCAGTCTGGAAAGCCATGGTCCGTCTTCCGCCGAGCTCCCCTTACCTAGACGATCATCCGATCGCTTTCGCCTGGCGCCTTCGAACTGTCCGGATCGACGTCCAACAGACGTGTTGGCTTCGGCCCTTCCGCCGCCGGACGCATCGCCGTCCAGGCTTCATGACCGCCCAGGCTCGAGGAATCATCGGAGGATTGCCCGTCTTCCGTCTCTGGTGCCTCGCCTCCTTTCCGGAAAGGAAGCTCGTACACCCACCCGGGTTTTGCGATCCGTCGAAGCCAGGCCCGGATCCCAGCCTGGGCCACAGCCTCACACACAGCCTTGGCCTATCCCAGCTCCTCCGAACGTGTCCGGAGGATGACTTATAAGCACGAGGTCGCGGACGTGATTCGAAAGGGGGAGGGGACCGTCATCAGGTGCCTGGGCTAGCGGCGCGCCAGCCTCGATATGAACAGAACGCGGCCCCTGATGTTGATCCGATAGAGCCGACGTAGCCAGGCTGAGTGCCGGGGGACGTCTGGCAGATGACAGCCGCATTCGTCTGGTCTGTCTTAGCCAGGGGACTCCGTAAGCCGGTCTCGCCGTCGCAGGAACCGTGCTACCAACTTCGGGCCCTGGCATAGGCACGCAATTCAACGTGGTCAACATGTGAAATTCAAATATTCACAAGAGGCCCGCCCGGCGAGTTCGGATGAGCCGTCCCAAGAGTCATCATCAGCAAGCTCAATCCTGACACGCGCGTCACTCAACGTCTTTGACATAAAAACAGAGATAGTCGTTGAGATACAAAGGAGACTGGAGAGTCGTCAACTGCGCGACCGTTCCATCTGGATGATCCTCGCCGCGAGAGCCGTCGTCAAGCCACGGTTACCGATACACGCCCCGATCCTGCCTATCCGGCAGAAGTGTCCGGCCGGCCACCCTCCATCCTCCTCCTGCAGCGACAGGAAAGCCTCCAGATCCTTCTTATACACGCCCGAGTCGATGCCGACCAGCTGGCAGGAGAAGAGGCGCAGTGCGAGGGCCAGCGGGTTCGTCGGCACGTTGATCCGCTGCTCGAGCTGGCTCTTGACGACGCTCAGCTTCTCCGCCAGAGGGTGGGAGCCGCACTCGACCTTGAGGCGAGCGGCGAAATACAAAAGACTCTCGGGCGTGGAATAGTGGCGGTTGCCATCGTGGCACGCGTCGTTCTCGAGACACCTGACGATCCAATCCTGGGTCTTCTCGATGCGCGGGTCGGAACCGCGGCCGAAGCGATGGAACACCCGGAGGATGTTGCAGCACACTTCCGGCGTCGTCCGCGGCCGGTCGTCGCTGAAGTACGTCTGCATGATCCCGTCCGAGTCCACGTTGGCGGCCATGGCGTCCAGGACGAGCTCGACGTCGGCGACGGTGCCGAGGTCTTCGTCGGGAAGAGAGAGGTAAGCCGTCGAGGTCGTGTCTGCGTCGGGCGGGAACTCGCGGGACGTGAGAAGAGGCTCCTCGTAGAAGTAGTTCCAAAGGCCGTTCTTGAGGTCCGAGTGCCCCTCGCCGTCGGACTCGCCGTTGGACTCGCCGTTGGAGTTCCCACTGGTTCTGCCCTTGGTTCTGCCGTCCACACGGTCCTCATCATCGTCGGATCCGAGCCGTCGACCCGAGGGCCACTTGAGATAGATGATGCTCTCGTCCCCGGTCAGCTCCCAGAGCATCAGCTGGGCGAAGTTGTCCTTGAGCGCGAGGTCCTCGTGTCCCTCGATGACGCAGTCGTGCCTGCGGGCATTGGCCTTGAGGAAGTCTCTCGCCCGGGGCAGGGGATCTTGTAGCAGGCTGCGGAGCATGCTGCCGGCCTTGGCCCCCTTCTTCTCCACGAGCAGTCCGTGCAGGCCCTGAGATCGAGCGGCGCAGATATTCTCGGCCGTGTCGTCGATCAGGACCATCTCGCTCGGAGCAAGCCCCGTCTGCTGGATGACGTACTGGAAGAAGCTCAGATCCGGTTTCCGCATGCCCCTTTCCCCCGAGGCGAAGACGGAGTCGAACATGGCCCAGGGCAGGGCGAGGCGTCGTACCATCTTGAAATGCTCCTGCGCCATTCATCAGTCGACTCGTGTGTGTGTGACCTCGAGAGGCTGTAGACGTACTCGCGATATGTTGGACATGATGTACAGCTTGAGATCAGGGTCCGCTGCTTTGAGATCCTCGATCGTCCGCACCAGGTGCTCGTTGACCACCAGCGAGAGCCGGGCCTCCTCCAGGGACTCTTCCACGACCGACTGGTCCAGGCCGAGTAGCTTGCCAAACTCCTGCGCACACGCCCATGTCTCAGCTGCCATCCAACGACCGGTAGATCTGCCGGGGTCCTACCTTGCACGCGTCTTCGACGGTGAGGGTCCCTCTGTCCAGGCCGTGCCAAGCGGTAGAGTTCATGATGGTCAGGAACTGGCCTGGCGAGAGGCCGGTCACGTTGCGGCGATCCCATTCGAGAAGCACGCCGCCGAGGTCGAATATGAGGGCCTTGAATTTGGGAGCCATGGCGCGCATTGTCGAGGGCAGAGGTCGGGAGGCAAGCCGGCGTCTGGAGCTCCGTAGGGCCGAGTCGACTTCAAGATAGGGAAACGTCCAAGGGGCGGCGGGCTGGATTCAGGTCGTCGCTTTGCCGAACGCCCATTTACAGTTGCATTTCTTCAACACGGAGGGTTTATATAAACGATCGGGCGGCTTAGGACCGTGAGCTGGAAACGAGCACGTCTCGGATATCAATACGACTATGATCAGTCTATCTGCGGTTGGCACGGCCAAGTCTCGAGACCTCAATGTATGTTGTATGTGCGTGCACGTAATGAGGCACCCTCCAACTGCGGCACCCCTGCGCAGCTCGGATATGATTTTCACTTCTCACCCCGCCATTTCTGTATCGAGATGATGACATGAAGAAAAGGACGATATAAGTCCGAAGCCATTCCTGTTTGAACCCCCCGTGACTGCACGTGGTCGGGCGCTATCAACATTGACGGTCTCTGCCAACATCTCCAGTTTTCTGAACCGTCATATGCGTTATTTCGAATTCGACCTCGCTCTCTTGCTGTCTGTCATAAGCTGACGCAAGTCCGGCTCGTGGCTACATGTATGTATGTAGGTCCTGAACAGCCAGCCCCCTGAGTCTTCTGCTCCCCCGGTGAGCCCATCCCACCACGTCTCGACGGCAGAGTTCGAACTGCCTTGGCACCGGCTCAGCCAATCTCTCCCATCGGCTCTTGTCATCGTGAGCTGCCAGGCGGGTTCGTGGTCCTCGCGCCCTGAGACTCCAGACCGTTCACGATGCCGCACTTTGGCCTCGAGCTCAACATGAAGGATGCCGCTCGCGGGCTCCTGCTCTTGTTCTTCCTGTACCGGTCCTGCGTTCTGCTTCACCGTCTCTTCCTGTCTCGCCTCGCCAAGTTTCCGGGCCCCAGGCTCGCGGCCGCGAGCTCGTGGTACGAGGCCTTCTTCGACCTCCGCAGCGCAAACTTTCCCGACGTCCTGCAGAGTCTTCACAGCCGATACGGTCAGTCGAGGTTCGCGCCTGAGACCATTGAAGTTCATGCCGACTGACGAAGTCACAAGGTCCCATCGTCCGCGTCAATCCGTGGGAGCTTTCCATCCTGGACCCAGACTTCTACGACAGCGTCTACGTTTCCGCAGCCAAGCGACGGACGACCCTGATTGCCGGGGCCCGTGCCGGCCTCGGCATGTCCGGTAGGCCCCGGATCCTCGTCCGGCCAAAGGGCACCGGCACGACTGACGAGCCAGATGCCATCTCCACGACGAGCAGCCACGAGGTCCACAGGATGAGGAGGAAGGCGGTCGAAGGCTTCTTCTCCAAGCAGAGCGTCATCCGCATGGAATCCCGCATCCACGACGAAGTGAGCAGCTTGGAGGACAAGCTGCGGTCTTTGGATGCTACCGGCACCGTCGTCCGCCTCGACCACGCTTTCACGTGTGTGACTGGGGATCTCGCCGGCTTGTTCGCAGCCGGCGAGAATCCGCGGCTTCTCGAGGCGCCCGACTTCAACCCGGAGTGGTGCGCTGCCCTGCACAGAGGCCCCCTCTTGGATACCGTGCAGCTTACCATTCTTTACTGCCTAGGCACGACAGCGTCATGGGCATCCTCAGCGTGGTGCCCTATGTGCGAAACTTTCCCTGGATCAACAGGTATTCGCACCGGCTGCGCCTGAACTCGACCAGTCCTCGACACTGACCCTTGTACGCAGCGTCCTGGGCGTGATCCCCCTGTGGCTTCTCCAGAAGCTCAACCCGCGCGCCGCTGGCTTCAGGGCGTTCCATCTGGTCAGGCTGCCCTTCCGCCTCCTCTGCGTTCGCCGACTGACTTGCATCTCGGGAACGCAGCTCTGCGGCCGGCGCGTGGCAGAAGTCAAGGCCGACATTGCGAGTAAGAGCGAGCTCAAGGAGTCGGACAAGACGTCGATTTTTCACCACATCCTCCAGAGCGACGTGCCCGAGTCGGAAAAGGCACCCGACCGCATGCGACGGGAAGCCTTTGCCCTCCTGGCAGCCGGGACCATCACCACTGCCAGCACCGTGTCGCTGATAACCTTCTACGTCCTTGCCGATCCGGCCGTGGAGAAGCGGCTTCGACAAGAGCTGCATTTCGTCGCGGATGCCCTGCCGGAGAAGCTTCCCAGATGGACGGATCTGGAGAAGCTTCCTTACCTGACGGCCTGCATCAAAGAGGGACTGCGGTTCGTGACCAACCGACGCCTGCCTATGAATCTCGGCATCAGCTGACAGTGGCCCTCAAACGTACATCTCTAGCCTGTCAAGATTCTTCCGGCGCAGTCCCCGAATCTCGCCCGATCACGAGATCCAATACAAGCAGTGGACGATTCCCAAGAATGTAGGTGGCTGGTGCCTGTGACGAACACAGCTCTTGAAGTCTTTCTAACCGGCATAACAGACGCCTGTTGGCATGTCCATTTGCCACATGCTCATGGATCCAGACGTGTATCCCGACCCTCACGAGTTCAAGCCCGAGCGTTGGATCGGAGACGTCGACGCTCGTGTACACCGCAATTTCGTGCCCTTTGTCAGAGGATCACGAAACTGCCTCGGCCTCAAGTGAGTTTCTGGAATCTACAGGCCACCGCCACAGCCCATGTTCCGTCCGACTGACCGTGGCTCCCCATCCAGTTTGGCGTGGGCCGAGATGTACATCATCCTCGGCGTCCTCTTCCGGCCCGGAGGGCATAAGATGAGTCTGGACTGCGACGAGTCTGACATGGTGCTCGTCCACGACAGCGACGTCGGGATCCCAAAGACCGGAAGCAGGGGGCTCAGAGTCCGCTTCGAGTAAGACAAGATATGTGGCCTAGACTAGGAATCTGCATGTAGAACGAGTTGGACGAGAAATCGACCACGTGGAGAGTTGCAGATGAGAAGCAGGAGAGAGTGGGGGGTCGTTACACCGCCTCCAGCTCCAAGGACCAGGTTATCTCAACTTCTTCTGTATGACATTGACGGCATTAAGCTCGTGCCATCAACGTTCCACCGCGTGAACCCTCGACATAAGAAGTCTGGTTCTGTACCTGTGCAGCCATGCAACCAACGGCAGAGCAGTTGGTAAGCAGTTGTCATGCACACAACGACCGAAAGGCTGCATGCGGAGCTGACCAGCCGCAACAAACGCCATGCGACGTGGCATATAAAAGCAAGGCGAAAGAAGAAATACTAGCCGAGCAACAGTCGTTGCTGAAACGGGACTCGTGGTCAGCTTCGCCCGGAGCCGTGTCCCCGGCTCCGAATCCGCAGCGTCAGCCGGCCGCCCGAGTTGCCGTGCACCGCCCAACAGGCGGCCACTCCGCTTCGGCCGCAGTCTCCCGCCGTCATCTGCCGAGGCGGTGCCGTAGTCCGAGGCCGCCGAGGCGTCGCCTTGCGTCAGCCACGTCTGCAGCCTCGACTCGATCCTGCAAGGCGCCGCAAGGCGCCGAGAGGCGGAAGAAACTAAGATACAGACTAGTTTCTGACATGTGGCCAAGGAGGGCCCGCTTTCTCTCGCCCGGGTCCGCCGCTGCTCCGTTGCAACGTGGCTCGGGGCCTGCGTCGTGCTTTCGGCCGATGGCTTCGGACTTGATATCAAGACGTCAGATCACGGATAGTCTTGCGCAAGAGCGTGGCGGTGATGACGATGATGATTTGCATAAGGCCCGGAGGAAACCTAACGGCTCTACACATAGACGCAAGCTACTGACGATTCGATATAACAATGCATGACACCCCGCAACCCACGGATCATGATATACTGCACTAGCATTGCCACTATTCGCTTACGACAGGTCTGCTTGGAGGCACAACTTGTTCTAGGGTTTAGCGTCTTATTTTCATATCTCAGCGGCGGAAGCACGGTGTGTCGAAATTGAACCTGAGTGCATTAGCATCGATGGCATTTACAGTAGTATGAAACTCTTCGGCGCCACAAAACGGTCAGCACAGGCGTGACTATTAGGAAACGTTGTCCAATCGTTAGAAAAGGCGCGCTTGACTGTCATAAGAGATTAGACCGTTGGCTTACACGTAAAGATAAGTATTATAGCGTATATGACAATCAAAATTTGTAGCAATTTTTCTAGTTATGAACCGCACGTCTTGCCGTTCTTAGCCAGAAAGGGTAAGAAAAAGAGGAAACCGTCTAGAGAAGAGGACGTAAACCTACCGTAGGCGCTCGTGGGGGAGATCGTCGACTTTTCCCCGCTTTGTCTCGAGGCATCCAGACAAGCGAGGCAGACCCGTGAGAGGCACAAAGGTCACGAGGGGCATAGAGGGAGAGGCAACACAGAGGAAATACGAGACACAGAGTGCATGAGAGGTATTAGTGCACAAGAGGTATTGGACACTGGGCATAGAGGGCAAGGAAATCATGAAAGGCATAGAGCACAGAGGGCAGACGGCTTGCCAGGGACGCACGAGAGAGGTGGGCAGAGGCTGGTAGAGGCAGGCACGGAAGGTGTGGACTAATTACGGTTTCACAGAACACGGGGTGGCAAGGAAGTGTGAAATCTATACTCTGTAAGAAAAACTGTATATCGGCGATCAGGACGCATCGTGTATCGTTTATCCTCTATTCATGACTTTCCTGCCTACCTCTCGTGCCTCTACCCCTCGTGACTCTGCCTACCTCTGCTACCTCTATCTGTCATGCTTTTACCCCTTATTCCTTTATATACACCGTCTCGCGTGCTTTCTCTTGGACAGGGGGTGTGAGTGCTTTTACATCTGGGCCAAGAATAGCCAGGGTAAAATTCTTTCCAAGGTATCGAGATTCGAAAGCTATCAGCACTCGGATACCTACCTGCACGTGGGGCAGGGGGGCTTTCTGAGAGGACGTGGATGAGCATTCCATATTGTACCTAGCTGTCAGGGATTGACACGCTGATAAAGCCCCCCTTTGCACTTTCAAAGCAGCGCTATTCAACCGTGTGATATTCTTATTCTTGCAGCGATCGACTTAGCGGTTGAGGCGCTCAGCGACATCAATGCAGGATGCCGATGCTCCGAGGCATTGGTTTGTTGCAACCCATAAGTTTGCGCTGCCACCCGGGCCACTGCCTTTAAACTCGATAAAGAAGAACGGAAAGGTCAATCCGCCAGTGTTAACCGTACCGATGGCCTGCAAGTTCGATACCGGTAGCCAAAGAGCATGCCGGGAACAGGTTTGCTGATCCTAAGCTCCGAGACAGCGGGGACGACATCTGGGAACATTGGTGATCTGTCGCTGCGCTGTAGCGTGTTGCCGCTCTGTGCGACGGAGTGTATGTTGTTTCGAAAGTACTCTTCCACCTCGGGCTCTCCAACGCCCTCCTGGACATCGTGCGGTCTCTCGTCCCTGTTGAGTTCCTCTGGCAGGCCCTGGGGAATGACGGTCCTGGCGGACGTATCGAATAAGGTCGTTGACGTGCTCTGGCATCCCGTCTATAGCTTACATCTGGCAGCGATCGGACGCGTTTCTTCCTCGAGATGCGAGGAGGAATTGGACGAGTGCAGCTATCCGATCGACGACGGGTTTCCCGGCTCGATCCTGGCCCAATGAACAGAAGCCACTGGGAAACAAGGGATTCGAGAGATTCGGAGCGAGTTGAGCGGACCGTCTGCGCGGGTCGGTTAGTCGAGTGTTTACGCGAGGGAGTGCAGTCAAGTCCGCCTGCCTTGTCGAGGATCCGGGACAGCAGGCCGGCTGCGATAGCCTGGCTTTCTTGACCAGCGACAGATCGAAGTCGGAGACGGCGTCGCGCTGCCTCTTTGCGTTTCCATAGCGAGGCATTGGTCGTTATTTATGCTGTTTGTTATACTAAGCTGCTTGTTGTAGACAGAAAGGAACCGGACCAGGGCGCAGCTGACGAGGCCGAAGGAACGGGCCGCGAGAGGCGCGCGCTTGGTGATGAAGACGCTGCATGAGGGTCAACCGACGGCAGGATTCCGTCGTGGCACCAGGCGACAGTGACTGTAGCACCAATAGGGCACTGCATAGCACGGTTCATATACCCATCGCAGAATCGTCTGCATGAGATTGTCGTCGAGAGGCAAGGAGAGCCGAGGTAGGGGAACGAGGCTGAGAGTCAGCCTGGAGGGGGCTACTACTAAAAAGTTCCCAGCCTTATGACAGAGCTAAGCGCTGCGAGTGGGACCGTACGTTGGATGATAGGACGGGCCGTACGTTTAGGAGTAGGCGGGAAGAACGAAAGAGCATACGGTGGTACTTTACGCTGGATGGACCCTAGATGATAGAGAATCTCTTAAGGTACATGTACCTTGTGTGTACCGTGCATCTACCTGATGTTGCTGCTTACTCATACGTTTGCGGCTCCGTGGTATCATCCAAACGTCGGCACGAGTCGGTGCGGGTCCCGTGACCCTATGCTCCTCCTCCGCATACCTAATCAGAAGCTTCCATTTGCTACGGTCCGCTGTTCCACCCCAAGTCCGGCTATCGCGTCGCGGCACTCAAACGCGGTTCAACGTTCATGCCTTGCCTCGCCTCTCGTGCCTTGCCTCTCGTCCTCTCTCGCCTTTGCCATTCGTGTCTTTGCCAGGGTACCTGCGCGTGTGAGCCTTGTTTGGGACAGGGTGTGCGAACGTGGTCGGAGGCCGGAATCGCAATCCATCTTCTCTTATCGTAATTCTCTTATTGTAAGGCTTTCTTCCTCGGCCCTCTGCTCTCTACCCTCTGCCTTAGGGCAAAGAGGCGCAGAGGGCATAGGGGGCACGAGAGAGGGCACGAGGGGCATTGAGGCCAGGGGCCATAAGGGGCAGAGGCATAAAAGGCAGAGCGCACAGAGCGCATAGGACGCCGGGTGCGTAAATGGCAGAGGCACGAGAGGCGAGAACGACACCGAGTTGTCGAAAGGGCGCGCGCACCAAGTCTCCAGTACGAGGTCATCATCTACACTTCATCCGACGGTTGGTATTATAATGATTGCATCCAACTACAATTCCTTGGCGTATCTTATAGTGCTAATAGTCCGCTGCAATAGAATTGACCGTTGCTAAGTATGCGATCAGGGCATCTCCATCCAGATCTCTAGTTCAGTGCTGGCCACCTGCATACATTTCCAGAATTTCTACTAGTATACGTTTGTAAAAGAGCATATTCTCTGAAAGGCTTCCCGGCTCCACAGGGGTTGATTGTCGGTTACAACTTTATACCGACGATATATATGTCGTCGTCTCTGGGTATCTACGTGGAAACATCGGAAACGCCGCTTCTGCTTCCACTTCGTCTCGTGCTCAGACTCCCTCGAAGAATCCGCCGCCATCGCCGTCGGAATCGTCGGCCGCGGGCATCGCCTCGCGCATCAGCTGCCGCCTCTGCCTGCGGTTGAGTGTCCCGCCCGGCGCCTGCTCCTTGCCATTCTGCGACTTGGTCACCTGCTCTCTCAGCGGCAGCGCCTGCTGCTTCTCCTTCTTCTTCCCCTGCCTTTGCTGCTGCTGCCGCTTCTCCATGCCGCCCGTCTTGTTTGGGGTTGTGCTTGGCTGGCGTTTCGAATCACCATCGTCTCCGTTTCCATCCACTGGCCTTCTTTCCCTTAACCTCTTTAGAGCCTCTGGTCCTTCCGCCATGGTCATCTCGACAATCGACCACATCGGTGGCCGTTTGGATTTGAGTGCCGTCCTGGCGGCAGGCTCCTTGCTGTCCGACCCTTCGGACCCGGCCGACTGGGCGCTGCTGAATAGACTGACGTATGGTTCCACGTGCGGGTGGTAGAGTGTGTACGCTTCGTCAACCTCGGCCACATGCAGGTCTCGCTTCAGCCTTTCCACGTCCTCGGGATCGGGATTCTGTTCCACCTGGCGTCTGAGCTGCTTGACCAGTCGGGACGCCTTCTTCCGCTCTAGTGACATTGTCAGACAGTCAGCAACCTGTCGCCGCCGAGAAGAAACCCATACTTGGGGTTGAGGCGCATACCAAAGAAGCGGACCATATGGTACTTTGTGATCATGGCGCTGCGTTTCTTGTGAAAGGCCTTGTCGGTGATTTCCGCCCGGTGAGCGGCCAGCTCCCGCTCGAGCTCATTGCGGACGTCGGCAGGTAGGTCTTTCTTGCGCTGCAATAGCCTCTCGATGCTCCGAACACGCTTCTTGGCGAACTCGGATGTGCCCTCCTTGGCCTTGTGCTTGGCCTGTCCCAGCTGCTTTCTCCGCTTCGAGATGCGGTTTGGCGAGTTGTCAGAGGCCGCGTCGTCTGCCTCTTGCGAGCCAAAGTCGGAAAGAGATCGCTTCGTTCCCATGTTGAGAAGGGAGCTTGTGATGGACCGGCCAGGCTAGCCTATCTTCGAGAGACGAATGCCCTCTTCTTTGCGACCGACAAGCCCAACTTTTGCAGCAGTGAGTGGGGAAGGATAGCGGACAGGAAAAACAAAGAAGCCGATCTTATCTCAGGCCGGTGGATCCGGACTGCGAGACGGCCAGCCAATCAAAGCCCCCCAATGCCCTGCGCGAAGAGCGAATCACAGACAGGCAGCCCACCAACCCCGGCCCCAGCAGCAGATCGTCGGACCAAGGCAGCTTCATCACCAAAAGCTCCATGGGTGCGATGCCGCAGGCGACCTCGGCCCTCCAGCACGTCTTTCCCCGCCCCTTGTCCGCTCGGAATGACCTGTAGCGTCCATCGAGGTAGTGCGATACCCCCGTCTGTGCCATCAATGGCGCCAAACAGCTCCGCAGTCGACTAGGACGCCTTCGCATGTTGAAGCGAAGGACTGCGCTTTTCGCTCTGCCAAGACGAGGCTGTGCGCGCGAGCTGGCATGATCGTACATGTCATCCTCCTCTCTTGACCTGCCCCAGCATGGATCGTCCCGAGCCAGGGCTCGTCAAGTGGTCCGCCAATGCGGCTGTCGACAGCTTCGTCCACATCAACCTGCAGCACCGAGTGGTCCAGCTCTACGAGCCAACTGGCCACGCTCACAAGCGGAGGTTCGACTACGCCAAGCTGAGCCGCCACGATGACTTCCCCCCGCTCACAACCTACGACTGGTCGCCCGCCGACCCCGAACTCCTGGCCGTCGGCACCAGCTCCGGCATCGTCAACCTCCTGAGGATCGATGACAACTCCAACGCCTATGCCGAAATCGGCCTCAAAATGGCCAGGACCTGCCAGGCCGTCGCCTTCAACACGACGGGGCTTCTGGCCGTCGGCCTGGACCGTGTGCGCATGGACCAGAGCTTGCAGGTCTGGGATGTCAATCGCTTGTCCGCGTCGGGCTACCAGATGAAGGGCTTCCCCCACGACGCAGCCAGCCACGTCGAGCCTCGGACGCGCCTGGAGCCGAGCGTGTCTGTCTCGAGCCTCAAATTCTTCGAGGACCGCCCGCAGACGCTCGTTGCCGGCATAAAAGGCCAAGGACTGCGAGTGCATGACCTTCGCGGTGAGCAAGATTCCTTCCGGTCTTGACATGCCCGCTCTCAGCTAAAGCAATCCTCACCATCAGATGCGACAAGCGTCGTCACGTTCCAGACCAAGTGTAACAACAATCTGGCAATTGACTACGCCGACCAGAACTACTTTGCCTCCTCTGCTCTGGACCATCCGGGCGTCATGATCTGGGACCGCAGGGTCACGTCCCGTCCCCTGGCATCTCACACGTACATGCAGGCCGTCGAGGAGGACGAACTGCCATGGGGCGGCGCCTTGCGCCTGAACCAGGTCATCGAGACCAACTCAGACCTCCTCCTGGCAGAGGGCAAGCATTCCCTCATACGCTCACTCCGTTATTGCCGCGACCGACGCGGTCTGCTAGCTGCCCTGTCACCGACCGGTCAGCTCAAAGTGCTCGAGACGAATAGAGAGGTGCAGCCTTCCGGGTCCGTGCCGCAAGGGGGCCCCGAGCTTCTCCAGGTGCAAAGATCTCACGAGATGGACGTGTCGTATCGAGACAGCTCCAGGAGAAGCGATCGCATCGTGTCCTTCGATTGGATGACGCTGGGCTCTCCTGTTCTGCGTCCAAGACTCCTCGTGCTCCGAGCAAACGGCAACTTTGACGTCCTCGAGCAACCATCGCGTGCATCTGATTACGTTTTCAATTTTGTGCCATGGCAGCCTCCCCATCGGGGCTTACAAGGTAGCCCGACCGCTCTAAATCCTTTTGCGCCCGAGCTGACATGTTAAAGAGGATGCTCCGTATCAGGACGTGATGCAGTTCGAGCCGGCGCAGTCCGCCGAAATCATGGGGACTTTCTTGGCCGAACAAGCCCTCTCCGAAGTCCCCATATTCGGATCTGACAGGCGTCATGTTGAGGAACAGCTGCAAAGCGCTTTGAAATACAAGTCGGCGGTGTCGACGACTGTAGAGCAAGTCGATGAAATGGCCACGCCCCTACCTGCGTCCTTTCGTAACGCGGAATCAGTGGCGCAAAAGCTTAGGGCCTTGCGTATGTACATCCGTGAGGACCAGGGAGCATCCCAAGCGGAGGATGGGGCGGCGGCCTCTTCACATCATAAGACCAAGCAGCTGGAGAGCGGGCCAAACGACATTTCTCTGGCATCGAATAGCCTCGGGTCCTGCCGCGAGATTCACGAAGGGCTACTGAGCTCCCTTGTCGCTGTGAGGGGGCTCCCCAGAGAGGCCCAGAGTGTCGTGGATTACACGATGCTGCACCGCGCCAAGGAGAAATATCTGTTCGATGCAGCCGTCAACAGGAACGTCGTCTCGGACGACCCCTGGAAGCGGTTTGTTTGGGATTGGGTCGCCGGTGCGTCAGAACAGTTGAACACGGCCCCCCCTGCAGTAGTGGCCAAGTCGCCGACTGACTTTTTCACATGGCAGATGCGGAGCATGCTGCTGAGGACGGCGGTATGTTGATCGGGAACATGGATCTCAGCTTTCTTGGCGTCCATGCCATCTGGGCCAACGACCTAGGTAGGTCAAGGTCCCCGGGTCTCTGTTTCCGCCCTTCCGCTGACCTCGGGACAAGGGAGAACTCCAAGCACCCGCCTCGCTCCGGGCTCGGCCGTGCCCGACGCATCCCAGTGGGAGCGGGCGATAGGCCAGTACTGCAAGAAGCACCGGCTGCCCAAATTCGACGGCGTTTCTACCAAGAAGCCCTTCCATCGGCAGCTGTGCCTCGAGATTTGCGGCTGGGGCGACCCGCAGCAGCACGATCCCAACGGATCGGATCGAGGGACCGATGCCGAGTACCCAACCGCCATCCACACCATGGTGGCCTCGCGGGCTCTCTTCCGGGGGGACACCAAACAGGCGATCCAGATCCTCAAGAAGGCCAGCTCGGCCCACCCGGAGCTCCTTTTCGTGTCGCTGGCGCTGCAGCTCACGGGTCGCGGCGGCAAGCAGGCGGCCAAGGAGCAGCTCGAGATCGACGACGCAGTGGCATCCAAGACGGATCCGTACCTGCGGGCGATATCGTCGCTGATCGCGACCGGGGACTGGTCGGCAATCGCCAACCAGCGGTCGCTGCCGCTGGCGGACCGGGCGGTGGCGGCGATCCGCAACTTCGACGACGAGCAGCTGACCAGCTGGCTCAGTGACCAGGTCTCGCTGGCCAAGGAGGAGGGGGACATCGAGGGCATCGTGCTGGCGGGCATCAACGACGACATGGTCGACATCTTCGCCCGCTACGTGCAGAAGTTCCACGACGTCCAGACGGCCACGCTCGTCCTCTCCACCTGCCACCCGCGCTACATGGACGACGTGCGGTGCCGGGCGTGGCGCAACGCGTACCGGGCGCACCTGCAGCGGCACCGGCTCTTCTTCCAGCGCACCAAGTTCGAGGTGGAGTCGACGAAGCGGTCGAAGCGGGACGGGGTGCCGACGCTGAAGCCGCCGTCGCGACAGATTGCGCTGCGCTGCGTCTTCTGCGACGCCGAGACGTCGCTGGCCGGCCACGGCGGCGGCGGCGGCGGCGGCGGCGCGTTGGCAGCGACGGCGTCG